>PVJA010032099.1:0-24335 GCA_004027025.1 Myocastor coypus
AGAAGAAGAAGAAGAAGAAGAAGAAGAAGAAGAAGAAGAAGAAGAAGAAGAAGAAAAGGTAGAGATCATATTTTTAAAGATAAAAACTGAGTTAGGAATAATTTTCCTGAAGATAAAGGAGAATTAGTATAGTAATTTTCCTAAAGACAAGAAATTCGTGAAGACAACTTATTTAGTATGCATAAGGCACAGCATTACAAAAATCAAGGTTTTTTTTTTTTTTTTTGAAAATTTTCTAATTTGTTGCTTGTGAAAATTCCTCAGCAGGAGGGAGCTCGGCGGCCTGTATGAATTCAGGTCCCAGGATATGATGGTGTAATGTGACAATCCTGTCAGTAGGTGGTGCTCGTTCATGGGCCATTAGAAGCTTTTAGGCTTTAAACTCCATCAGAGTTTGCAACGTTATTCTCAAAGAAGGTTAGATTAATTTTGGAACAATTAATAGGATTTTTAGCGTAGACAATATAAGGCAGAAAAAAATCAGGCAATCTTTTCATAAGCCAAAAAAAAAAAAACCCAGAAAAAAAGAAAAAAGAAAAAAAAAAAAAAAAAAAAAAAAAAAAAAAAAAAAAAAAAAAAAAAAAAAAACAAAGAGAAAAATCAGAGGGCCATAGTGTAGTCTCTGCAGAATACAGGGAAGACATGAGCCAAATGGTGAGGTCCCAGCTGTGTGGCCTGGAAATGTCAGCCTTCGAAGATTACTCAGGACAGGCGGTGGTGGTGGTGGTAGAGGCGCAGGGCTGAGGAGAGGAGGCAGCGCTCCCAATAGCTGGTCCTCCTTAGGACGGGGCTGTGTTTCTCTAATGCTGCCCGAGGTGAGGAGGAGGAAGAGCTGCAGGTATCCCAGTTACACATGTGCTTGCCTTCAAGGAAAGCCCGACGGTCAATTTAAGGTTTATACAGATGCAGTCATGGACCACAAAACACCATACATCACACTTGCTTTTATAATCAAATCCTTTTCTGGGATGCCTAATTTAGGCTCAAAGACAGCGAAAAGACTCTCAAGGACACCTCAGGCACAAGACACTAGCAGGTTCTGTGGTTTACCTAGAAACACCACAGGGGTGAAAGATGTCCGGTTACCTTCTGGCAGAGTTAACTATCTTAGGAGAAGCGAGCAGCAACCAAGCTGAAGTGGGGCCAGGAAACAAAGTATGTCTGGACACGGCATGGGGCTGAAGAACAGAGAAGAAGGCCCTGGAGGATTCCTAGCACCTCAGGCATCCTGGAAAATGTTCCGATTGTCACTCCCTTCTTTGGAGGAGGTATTTGGAATTGGGTCATCAAACCACATACAAGGACACTTAGTGGCAAAATTATGATGTCAGTGTCAAGCTGCCAGGCCCCGCTGCTAGATCCAGGGCGTTCATCTGGGAGCAGCCTCAGTAGGCCACTGTGAGGAGAGCCACGCAGCAGCTGTGCACTCGAGGCGCGGGCGGCAAATCCGGCAGGGAGGAGAAGCTCCTACCTCTCACATGCGTCTTCGCGCGGCCTACCTGAAGCTGACAGGATGACACACAGTGCGGGCGCCTCACCCAGGCGCCTCCTCAGGTGCCAGCGATTCCCAGAGAAGCAGACCGGGTGTCTGTGCACGAGCAGCAGACAATACAGGAGCGCGGCTGCCTTTGTTGATGATGAAAATATTATGGCCTCAGTTCCCTGTAATCAATTTACTGCTTTATGGACCCAAAGTCCTCCAGAGAATTTAATAAATTCACATAATGTTTCTAAGTGCTGCATTGTGCATTTGGAGTGCTGATTTAGCTGACAAATGTGAAAAATTCGTGTAGCTAGACAACTCCCCGGTGATCAGGCGTGTGTGGAAGCTAACAAGAACATGCTGCTTCAGAGAAGGTCAGCATTAGCATACGTTGAGGTCCAGCTCAGTGCGTCCAGTGTCCCTGCAGTCCTGCTGCCACCCCAGCTTTGGGGTTCACCTGCTTCCAGTAGAGAAGCACCAGCTTCCGGTCTGGGCAGAGCGAGGACCAGCTAGGTTCAGAATGAAGGTGGCATTGATGAGTGACCAGGAGGGACCTTGGGGCTGAGACAATGAAATAGCCCCTGGGCACTGGTACTGAGGATGCCAGAGGTTCTGAGGGAGCATTTTAGGGCTGGATTCACTGAGTCACGTGTGACAGCTAGTTCATTTAAGTTAAAGGGAGTCTTTTGGGCACCTGCACTTTCCCATTCTAATTTCTTTCCAAATGCAAACAAATTACCAAGAATAACGAAAAGCGAACCACTTGTATTATTCAAGAGCATCTAGTTTTACTAAGGTATATGGAAGCCTTCTGCAACCATCATCAGCCCTACTCCTCTTTTCCCTTGAGTGTTATTGCATAGAAACAGTCATGAGATTTTCTTGGGGGGTCTTTTTGAGATAGGTTCTTACTACGCAGTTCAAACTGGACTTGAATTCACTTTGCAACCCAGGCTGGCCTCCAACTCTCAGTGATCCTCCTGTCTCAGCCTCCTGAGTGTCGAAGTTATGGGCCTGGATCACCACATTTGTTGATTTTAGCTTGAGTTGTGGTACTTGGTTCAAAGAAAGATTTAGGATTTAGCTCAAGTTCTCCAATGAGGGAGTATCAGGTCAATGCATCCCAGAGTTTCACAGGAGCCGTTCTGGAAAACTCCAGGCCAAGGACTTGGGATCTGGCAGGATCTCAAAACAGAAGGATAAGTCTAGTGGTTCCCTGACAGACCTGGCTCCATGGCTCTGGGCCTGCCCTCTCAGATAGAGGGAATTCCACTCAGGGATTGGGGTGCAGTCAGCATTGTTGCTCAACTCCCGAGGCAGTGGGGGAGACAGAGGAACACATATGGGCGGTACTGGAGATTTGAACCAGGACAAAAGGGAAGGCTGTGTCAGTGTTGGGATTCATATTTAAGGCTCCAGGCAGATTTGAGCCTTACTTGAGAAGTCACTGGCACTAATTTGGTATCTAAGGGGAGGTAATGGACACAGTGGCAGAAGGCTGTGTAGATCCAAAGTATGTTTTTTAAAACACAGTTGTAGATTGGAAACTAATGATCAATTTGCTACATCCAACTGAACCGAATGAAGGCGGTGCTGGGGGTGGGAGGCCACTGGGGGACTTCTGCCAGCAGCACAGGAGCTGTTAGGAAAGCTGTTTGAAGTAGCTGTTGAAAAGCTGTTAGGGAACTTCTGTTCTCTTGAGCTGTTCTGCTGGAGGACCTTGTCATGCTGGCTTTTCTGATGAACTTGGCTGTTCTCACTGGAGGAGGAGCTCAGGACTTTGTCACTGAGAACAGCTATAGCTCACTTTGGGGGAGTACTGGTCCTCATCCTGAGCATTGCTTCTTGGATCCAGAGGAGAAGATGGTACACAGCTCAGGGTCCTCGAGAAGCTCATCATGTTGGCTTTCCCGATGGGAACTCAGCTTTCCTCATCCTTGGAGGAGCCTGGGGCCTCGCTGTTGCTCAGAATGGCTGTGGTACCTTTGAGGGCCTTCTGGTTCTTACCTCAAGTATTGCTTCATAGCTCCAGCTCAGATCCCTCAGCCTGCTAGCACAGATCCTTCATCCCACTGGCATAGACTTTGTAGCTTTCACCACTGAACTTTGGGCCTTCCCAGTGCAGATCTGTGAAGTGGGCCTGCATGAGACCTTGTCATGGGCTCTAGGCCTCCAGCTGGACTTGTGGGAGGCATCATGATGGGCTCTAGGCTTTCAGCTGGACTCATGCAGGATATTAGGATCCAGGCCCTCAGCGGGATTCTTTGGTTTTTAGTATTTGGACATATTTAACGCACTCTCTGTACATGTTTCTTTGGGAGATTCATTGTAAAATAATCTTATAAAATATGTCCTGTATTGTGTCATTCTCCTTGCAAAACCCCTAACCACCACAACAGTGTTTAATCTTCCTAACAAGTTTCTCTTCACTGTCCTTCTTTTTCTGAAGTAGAGACAGAGGCACAGAGGTGGCAAAAGCTGGTTGGCCTCAGCACTGGGACTAGGTCAGTTCTGCTTCCCACTCAGACTCTGCCTATTAGACAGGTGGTTACTGCCCTGCTCAGCAGGGGAATCTGTTTGTGTGTTTGAGGACCCTTGTATGACAGTGAGTATGTTTTTAGTACCCATAAATAACTCTAAATAGAGTCATAGACTACAACTCTGGGGGGGATCAGATTGGAAAGATTTTGCATAAGCAGTTTTAATTTGTAAAGGCTTTGCAAGTGAACTCTGACCCAGGTGGTAGCCCAAAGAGACAGCACTGCACAGTCAATGGCTAACCATGAAACTCTCTATTCCCAGGAATAAACAGGGACAGTGATGGGAGAGAGAGAGAGAGAGAGGGTGGGCTTCAGTGACGTCCCTTTGGAGAGGAGGAGACTTGTTAATGAACTCAATGTTTAGGGATCAGCTCTCCCCCTGGGAAAGGAATAATACTCAAATTGGGTCATGTTCCCACCAAGCCCTGAGATGGCAGCACTCAGAGCCTGTGCCAGGCATGCAGGACTCAGTGCCATCCCTGGGAGGACAAATGCGGGAGGCCGATGTGCTTGAGACATTATGATTCGATTTGTCTCTTTTGTTGCTGCCACTCCTGGTACATCTAGCTCCACACTTTTCAGGTCAAATATGCTGTCAAGGGGAACACAGGAAATGTGTATCTCCATATGTACGAATTTTTCCATTTTCTAAAATGAACATCATAAAAAAGACAGAAATGTGACCTCCCGAGGCTGGATACAGACTCCGAATGTCGTAGAGAAGCTTCATCTTTTTATTAGATTTTCTATGTCCCCCCTTCCCCCAGTTGCTGGATAAAATCCATACAAATGAAATACTAGCTCACTCAGTAAATAATAATGAAAAGGTAAATTCATTTTACAGAGAAGCCAGTGCTTGTAAGACATCATCTTGAATGACTGTGATTTCTTGAACTGATCGCCAGGCTATTATAGTCTCTCAAAAATAATATCTGGCTTTTAGGCTCTCCAGTTGTGTCTGTAACCGCTCCTTAACCCTTTGGCTCTTAAGAAAAATTGATTTTAGAAAAACATATGCACAGTATGCCGCTAAAATCACGCAGGTACAGTGTAGGTCATGTCACATCATTGTCCTGGGAGACAGCGGAGGGGCTGCTTTCTCCTCCTCCTTTACCTTTCCCCATGCAGCTTGTGATAACTCTGATGCAACTGTAAAAGTTCCTTTAAAAAAACAGGAAAGAAATGCCTTTAGGCTAAAATCTTGTCTTTTTATATTTACTTTGCAGCTGATAATGCTTTTAAATCTGTCATGTTAGATCTTAATTTATGTTTTCTTTAAAAGACCTGACAAATATAAATATATGATGTTGTGTCTTCTTTTTTTTTCCCCTTGGGAGAGGGTGCAGGTGGGCAGCCCATCAGGAGGCACACAGATGCCAGAGAGGACTAACTTCCTGTTGGCCCAAACCGAGTATGTAAGACTTCTAGTGATCACACTGGGCAGGGCGTTGGCTTCAGGAAACCAGACAGGTTAGTCACATTTTGGGCAGGGTTTTCTTTGGACTTTTTCTTTTTTTTCCTGTTTGAATTAAAGATAAAATTCAACTTCACAACTGATTGTGTAGGTGTGGCATTTGGGATTGAGATTGAATGCAGGGCCTTTGCAATGAGCTACATTCTCAACCCACTTTTTTTTTTTTTTTTTAAATTTTAAGACAGGATCTTGCTCAGTTGGCAGACTCCACTCAAACTTGGGATCCTCCTGCCTCAACACCCCTGTGAGTGCTGGGGCTACAGGTCTGTACCACCCTACCTGGCTTCAGTGACTGACCTTGAGACACTTATTCTGCACAAGGCCCTTGAAGAAAAGAGTACAATACAACATTTTCACAGTGTGCTTTCTGCCCGGAATAGCTGGCACATTAAGTTCACAGTCTTTCAGAATGGAGGTGAGTTGAGTTAGGGTGTTCCCTCTTTAAGAAAAATATCAGATGGAAATCCAAAACACTGTGTGTTATAGCCACGCGCTGCTAGACAGAAGGAAAGTGTGCTGGGTATCGTCAGGCCGTTTGCCCCTTGTGAGCACCTGACAGACCACATGACTAACCTGTGGGAATTGTGATACTGGCTTTTCATTTACAAAAGATGTTAACATGTGAGTTGTTAGGCATTTTGTGATAAGTAAATGGGCTTTGGGCTACAGTTGGGCACTTGGTCATTAAAAGACTTGCCATCACTATGATACAGAGTATACAAACTAAGATGGCCTATATTGCTAGGTAATGTGTGTGTGTGTGTGTGTGTGTGTGTGTGTGTGTGATTGTGTATGTGATTCTCGGGATTGAATCTATAGTCTTCAGACTGAACTACATGCCCAGTCTCCTTTCTGTATTTTTATTTTGAGACAGGGTCTTGCTAAAGGTCTAAGTTGTCCAGACTGGGCTTGGGCTTGTCTTAGTTCTGGAATTATTGCACCCCTGGCTGGGTGGTAGAACGTTTGGGATCACTGTCAAATGTGGAGTTCACTACTGACTAAAACTTTCTTATGTGATGTGTGGCTGCAGCTCAGTCTTTTTAAATAAAACTTCACTATGTAAGAAGCTAAAAATACTTGAAGAAACTCTTCATCAGAAAGAGTTTGTTCACTGCCCTCAAGATAAATCTTGGGCTTAACTGAAAGTTTAGCCACAAGGAAGAGCAAGAACTTCCAAGACAGTCATCCTCTGTGCCAAGACAGGGCTGACTTCCGAGCATGCCAACCACGGTGCGGCAGCAAGGGGGTCTGTGTGGCCACAGGGAGCGAGGCAACATGAGTGGGTGCCTGTCCTGGAGAAGCCATGTGGGCTGGGGGGCTTCTCACAGGAGGCCCATCAGCCCCATGTGCCACAGCTGCTGGCTGGAGGAGGTAGAAGAGGTGAGGTCTCCTGCCTTGGTCTGTGTCATGAAGGGGTGGAAAGGACAGTGGCCAGTGAGTAGAGAGAAAGGCAGGAATCAGACAGTTCTGGCTTGGAGTCCTTTCCCCAGCACTTCTTTCTGGCGATGGAACTTAACCCCCCACACCTCTGTTTTCTTATTTGTAAAGCAAGGTTTAACTCCTCTACCACAGTTTAATTATCAGGATTAAATGAGATGATGTAAGGGCTCAATTTCTCTATAAACTTTAGTTACTAGGGTTAAATGAGATTGTGTAAGCAATTTGGCACAATTCCTGTTATGTAGCACCCAATATTCAGTACCTACAAGAATGATTGTCACTAACACTGCAACTATTTCACTCCTTTATTGTGATGGACCAGAGTTCTTTCCCTCATCAGTTTGTACAGTCCTTTCCCACTGAACTGATAACCATTTTCTAGCTGATGTGTGCACAAGTTTAGGACATAACATAGCCGTTTCGTGACTCTTAGGATTAAAGTTTGACCTTTGTTGACAAAAATTGATTCAGGATTTTTAAAGAAGATGAAATAAGTTTTCTTTCTGGGACAGGGTCTGGGCTTCATCTGGTTCATAGTTTATCTTTTACTATTTTAGTATACAGAGAGAGAGAGAGAGAGAGAGAGAGAGAGAGACAGAAAGAGACAGAGAGCCACAGAGAGACAGAGAGACAGAGAGAGACACAGACAGACAGAGAGAGAGAGCCAGAAAGAGCCAGAGAGAGAGAGAGAGAGAGAGAGAGAGAGAGAGAGAGAGAGAGAGACAGAGAGAGACAGAGAGAGACAGAGAGAGACAGAGAGAGACAGAGAGAGAGAATACTGTGTCTCTCGTGGGCTGAGAACCAGGGGAAAGTAGAGTGCCATGTGTGTTCCAAGGTGACTGGTCACTTGGGCAGTCCCACTGCCAGTTGCTAGCTGACGGCTCTCTGAGGTCTCATCCTTATAGGATCGGGCAGCCTCTAAGGAGCTGCAGAGCTGTCCTAGTTACTTTTCTCACTTCTGAAACAGAAAGATGCAACACTCAGCTCAAAGGGAAAATTGCTTTGCTTACAGTTCAGAGAGGTTTTGGTCCGCAGTTGGCTGGCTGCAAGGCAGAGCGGCACATGGCAGAGGAGTAAAGAGTTCACTGCGTATAAAAGACAGTAAAAATAAGCAAGGTACAGTCACAGCTTTCTGTCCCTTATATCTTATATCCTACCCAGCTATCCTTATACTTCAAAGATGGGCAGCACTCACACTCTTGGTCCCAGCGCCCTTCATCTTAGCACTGCACCATGAATCAGTCCCAGCATCACACACTGTAGTTCCAGCCACCTCTGAAAAAGCCCCACCTATGACCACATAAGGCTTTGGGGAGACATCTAGATACAGCCATAGCATGAGCCCAGTCTTGCAGAGAGCTTGGAGAAGTGTTTAAATTGGCCTAAGGTGAAGCACTAGAAAGGAGGGAGGCTGGTAGAATGGCTGTACCACTAGGGCTCGCTGCAGTCTGTATGGCTCTCTGAGGAAGCAGGGAGCTGCTGTACGAGAACGGCAGAGGGTGAGTGGTTTATTGAAAAGGCCTGGAAGATGAGAAAGGCCTTATCTGGTGGAGGCCTTCTTGCTGCTATGGGCTGAAGTCTTGCTCTGTAAGGACCACTCTCAGTATAACTAATCCACTCCTGAGATAATGGTGCTAATTCTTTCCTACTTTTTAAAGGTTCCCACTTTCAGCACAGTTGCATCAGGAATTGAGTTTCCAACACTAGCACATTGTAGTTTACACACAGATACAGTGCCTGCGCAGTGGGCCCTCAATGTATGTCAGCTGGCGGGGGGGGGGGGGGGTGGTGTTGAGAGGGAGCTCTTAGGATAACACCTGCTGGGCAGGAGAGGCTTACCCAGCGTGTGGCTGAGCCTGGGACAGTTCTACTGAGCTGTCCTCAGTCGGAGTTCTATACTCCTGAGTCACTGGCTGGTCTCTGCATGTCAGCTGACACTGGCAACTGGCTTGAGACACTGTCTGAAAGAAGAGGAAGTCAAAGGCTGAGAGAGAGCAGGGCCCCAGCAAGTGAGGGAATAAATTCTCTGGTTCTGAGACTGGGATTCCAGGAAACAGCAAAAGAGTTCTTCTCCCCCCGACTCCTTCTTTCTGGTTTTTCTCCTTCTCATTTTCTTTCTTTCTTTCTTTCTTTCTTTCTTTCTTTCTTTCTTTCTTTCTTTCTTTCTTTCTTTCTTTCTTTCTTTCTTTCTTTCTTTCTTCTTCTTCTTCTTCTTCTTCTTCTTCTTCTTCTTCTTCTTCTTCTTCTTCTTCTTCTTCTTCTTCTTCTTCTTCTTCTTCTTCTTCTTCTTCGCTCTTCTCAGGTAGGGTCCTGGTTTGAACTCATGATTCATGATGAGTCTCCTGCCCCAGCCTCCCAAGTGGTAAAATCATAGCATGCTACTATGCACAGTGGAGCTTAGTTTTTGAGACCAGTGAAATATTTCTGATCCACTAGAATATTTCTGATCTGGGGAGACAGAAGTCAGTGTGACACTTAGAGCCAGTTCTGTGTCCCACAGATTTGGGACTCAGGAACTGGCTGGGTTAAAGCTAAACCAAGCTGAAATAAAGCGAATGAGCTACAGCTTTTTGTGGGAAGAGGACACATTGAAATTTTATTTCTCATACATAGTGGGTGCTCTGCATGCTTCTCACGAGTGCTGCTACACCAGCAACGGCAGCGATTGTCACCACAGCTAGGACTGACACTACTCAAGGGCTTGCCGCATGCCAGCATCCTCCAAGTGCTTTTCTTACTTTTCAATCCTCATGCCAAGCCCTGTGGGGTACACCATTCTATGAGGCTTTCTCAGAAGGTGAGGAAATTGAGGCATAGGGTTTTGACCTTGTCCAAGGTCATACTCTTATTAAGCAGCCGTGTAGGAAATGCATACTCAACCGCGAGGTGTTGGTTATAAGGGGCAGCATCTGACGCCTTCTGAGTTGGTTGGGAGGGCTCCTAGAAGTGATGGTGAGGGTAGTGGGGATCTCTGCTGTGTCCTGCCCCTGCCTGGCTGGCTCTCTCCCCAGCTCTCAGCCTCAGTAGGCACCTGGGAATGTAGCTCCTTTGAGGGGCTCAAGCACTTTATTCAGTGAGGAACTGAACAGTTACACTGGAAGGATTATTTTTAGAGTTAGAGCCAAAACCCTGATAAATTTTCTTAATGCTTACTTTTTTTTAACCTATAGAAAGCATATGCAATCTCAAGTTTGTGTTATGTTTAGAAATAACCATTGATCTAATATGTAGTGTTGAATAGTGCTAACTCTCAACACATAGGAGCTACTATTACTATAACTTTGCTCCACATACTGAGAGGTGGTAGCTGGCTTAAATATTGTGAAGAGGAGCTAACGATTGTATTCTTTCTGTCAGCTTAGGATGGTGATTACATTATCTCTACTGTTCTGTCTTAAAGTAAGAACGGAATCCTAGATATAGAAGTTTTTGGGGGCAGAGTTTTTTTTTTTTTTTTTCCTAAATACAAAACATTGTACTAAAATGAGAACAGAATTTCCTGCCTCCGTCCTGCCCTCCCCAGCTCTCCAATATTTTCAAGGCACGTCTTGCTTTTATTGCCCTTGCATTAACAGGTCTCCTTCAAGGAGCTAACCATGACCCAGGAAATGGAGGCGGAGGAAAGACAGAGGAGGAGAGGGGACAAGGAGACATAAAAGGAATTTTATGTTCTTTTTAAGGAGTCATTAAAGTGGTATAAAATGAAAAACTTTAAAGTCCACACAAAGTCTTGTTTAGATAAGACTCAGAAAGACTGCTACAGACAGATGGAAAGGCCAAGGGAACCAGCTTTGGCAGCCAGCTCCTGGGGAGTGGTGGTGACCCATGGGTGTCCCACTGAGTGGGACACAGAATAGGAGCCAGTCCTCTTCTTGGAGCAGCAGACTTGACCCAGAGAGAGGGTTCAGAAGGTGGGGATCAGGCCCTCCGCTGGGCCAGCAGGAAAATCAAAACCAAAGTTGTGTCCAATAATTGTGCCTTTGGGGTGGGGTCTGATCTGCTTGCCAGATAAACTTCTCCAAGCCCACTTAATACAGGCATGGGTTCAAGTCTTGCCCACGTGCCTCTTCCAGTGAGTCAGGGAACTGAGATTTTCAGGGGTTTGCTTCTGTGGGACGCTGACACAGGGGTGGGAGACTGGGGGGCCATGTAGCCCTTTCTGGTCTGCAGGTTTCATCTGTGTACTGGTGGGAAAGATGGCCAGTGACTGACCAGAAGCACAAACTACACATGAGTTGTTTCGGACCTGTAATTTATTTTGGGTACAGAACGTATCTGGATTTTAGACGTAGTGACCCAAGGTACCCTGGGAGGGAAAAGGCAATTCTGACTATAATATTGGAATTTCGTTGGCACATGCAACCCCTATCTGTAAACAATTAATAAAACTCATGCCCCAGTAACACCTCATTAAGAAATAAATAGCACCCAAACTCTCATACACAGACAAGCATGTTTAATTATGGTGCATTTAAAAAGGCTATTTATTCTGTGATACACTCAGAAAGCTATCACGTCTTGGGGCCATCACCAAAGGAATCTCCACTAATTTCCCCTCAGACTTCTTGGCTCCTGCTGGAAGACCGGATCAAAATCAAGTTCTTCTCAGCAACAGCACCGGATGGTGCTTATGCCTGAGCCACGGTTGACTGATGTGGTCTTCTGTGGTCTACGAGGTTGGGCACTTCCCTTTCAAACAGCTCCTGCCCCTTGCATACCATGGGCATCATACGCATGCCCCACATTTGTTGATCACTTTGGATTTGAGTTGAGGGGCTCATGAGTGAGTACATACTGGGCAGCCCATAGCTTTATTTTAATGGAGATGAAACTATGGGAAACTGTCTTAGTTAAATTTCTCATTGCTGAAACAAAATATTCAACATTCAAAGACACAGGAGGAGAGGTTTATATGGCTCACAGTTCTTAGAGGTTAAAGTCCATAGTTGGCTGTCTCCAAGGCAGGGTAGCATGGCAGAAGGAAAATAGTTTGTGGCAGGCAGAAGACTGTAAAATCAGTAGGCAACAAGAGGCAAACCTCCTGCTGTCCCTGATAGCTTACCTAGGCTTCTTGCCACAGGGCAGGCAGCACTCACACCCTTAATCCTAGTGCCCTCCATCCTAGTGTTACACTGTGAATCAGCCCAGCATCTCACAGTAGGTCCAGCCACCTCTGGAACAGCCTCACCTATGACTGTGTGAGGCTTTGTGGGGACATCTAGTCATAGCCATGACAGAAACTAAATAGGAGTTTTCTCCTTTGGAAAAGGTACTGTTGATAATTGAGCCATTAAAAAAAAAACTAGATGTTTATGAAAATAATTTTTTTTGGTCTTTTTGAGACAGGGTCTTGCTATGCAGTTCAGGCTGGTCTTGAGCTCAGTTTTGTAGCCCAGGCTGGTCTTGAACTCGCAGAAATCCTTCTGTCTCAGCCTCCCGAGTGCTGAGATTATAGGTGTGCGCCACCACGCCTGGCTATGAAAATAATTTCTATGTATCCTAGATAATGCTTCCTTTTTGCAGGGTTTTATACTAGACCAGATCTAATCTCAGATAAGGGTCCACAATGTGACTGTCACTTGGACTTCTTACTCCCTAGAAGATGTCAGTGTGGTCACAGAAGATGGGTACCTTCCCTCCACACCTTTAGGGGACTCGCCAGCCATTCCTAGATTTCACCATCAACCCATAAAAACTGAACCCTGACCAGCAAAAAGCAACAGGCAAAACAAACATTTTTTCCTCTGAAAATTCTGAACTGCAAATTTTGATTTTTCCCAGTGAACTTGGAGAGAGTAACCCAGAGTACTGATTGGTGATTGAAATGTCCAGATTGCACTGTTATTTTAAGTCAAATGTTTGAGTTTCAGTGAGACCTCTGAAGAGAAGGACCCTGGCTCTGAGCCGTCTGTTGTCATGATGTGTGATTTGTGTACCTGAAGGAATGTGAAGATTTGCTAAGAAAGAAGACCAGAGAGGACATTATCTCTGGACAATTCCATTTTTTTTTTTTGAGTGCTTGCTACATCTTAGGAATTGTTTCAGTTGCTGGAAAACCAACAGAGAGCAAAACAGACAAAGTGCCTGTCATATGCTGGGAGGGAGATGTTGAGAGCCGTGGTCGAGTTTAACTCTCATTTTGGGCATGGAAGGCAGGCAGCAGAGGGCTGAGAGTAGGGGCCAGCGTGATCCAGCTCAGGTGGTGAGAGGCACAGGACATGCAGGGAGTCGGGTGCACACTGGTCCACGCTGGGATATTGCAACCCTTGGCTGCTTTGGAGTGCTGTCAACAGCTTTACTTATCTTTGGTCAGTTTTGAATGACATTAATTCAGAACTGTATTTCCATTACTACTTTAAGTTTGAAAGATAAAATGGTTATTTTCACACAGAAGTACTAGCATTTTTAACCTTATTCATCTTTTATGGCTTTTATAAGAAATTATATTTTAACATGTTAAAAAATAGGAAAGCCATAATTTCAGAATTACAGACTTTCCTTCCCATGAATGCTTTACCAACATCATTTTACTCAGATTTCTACTTAGGACTGATGAGCACATTGTAATGGGTCAACATGGGCCACAGGTAAGTGTGGAAGCAATAGTTCCCTTCTCTCATGTGGCTCATATAGATAAATCGTTCTTTTTTCTTCTCATGAGATTGTTTCCTTCTGAAATCTCCATGGTGCTTCAGCTTCAAACTGCTTTCTCCAATAGATTTTCACTTTTCTTTCCTAAGTATTCTTAAAGGAAAGCAACATCTTGATTCAGATGAGTTTTGCTGTTCAATCTGAAACCAGTGCCACAAGTTTCTGAAAGCCAAGTCTAATCAGGATCATTTGAATTATTAAAACTCCACCATAATCAACAGTCAATTTCTTATTGGAGCAGTTGTTTCAATAATAGATGGGCAGAATAAAGTTTGAATGTGATATCTCAAATAACCACAATTGGGTTCCAGGGATGAGAGGTGGGAGAACTTGCTTTTCTACCAATGCAGAAGTGATAATCCCAGCCCAGAGTCAACAGAAAGGTTTTGAGTCAGTCTCCTTAACCAAGTCTTTAGCTTATGGCCAGCCACTCATGGACTCATTTCTGGCCTTAGTATGCAAGGTCAGGTGAGGTTGGAAGTAAGGATGAACAGTTATGTGATGGAATAACAAAAGAGACAGCATCACCTTCTACACTTTAAGAAACTATTCTTTTTCCAAATACCTATAGAATAGGCATTACAATTGATATTTGATAGACAAGTAACTGAAGGTCTGAAAACTTGATCATTTGACAGTCAACAAATACTTTCCCAGTGCCTCTCATCTGCAGGCACTGCAGAAAGAGCTATGACTGAGGCCAAGGTGACACAGCTGGCAAGGAGGAAAGGGAGCAACCAAATTTCACCATGTGACCCCAAATCTATTCCATTCCATGGATATCCCCTGAGGTCGGGGTTGCCACAAGACACCAAAGTCAGAGGGCCATAGGAGCAGGACTCTATGGTCCATCTCCTTAGTCTGCACCTCTGCACAGACAGTCAGTATAGAATTCCAATGCCAGCTTTCTCCTCAGACAATCCAAAATAGCCCCTGGTGGCATCTTAATTACAGCACTGTAGTTATAGAACTGGGAGCTGGGGCCCATGTATCCTTTTCAATCCAATGGGCAGGACAGAAACATTCTAGCAAAGCTGTTATGAAACATAAGAGAAAAATTTTAGCAAAAGATTCTAAAGTTCCAGATCAGTAATTTCAGAAGCCATGGGATTTGAAAAGTCCTTCCCCCTGCTTGGATCAGTCTCCAGTTTGATTCTCAGAGACTGCCTTGCATATCTGGGACCAGCTGGTTATGATATGTACACAATTCCAGAGGTGCTACAAGCAAGGCCTGCTATCTACTCTTGCTGGCCATCCCTACTGATGCAGCCTGCTTCACAGTTGCTTCAGAAAAGGGGCCAGTAGGGCTGGGGAGATAGCTAAGCAGCCTAAGTGCTTGCCTGGAAAATGCAAGATTCTGAGTTGGATCCTGGCTCCACATGCTGCGCTGGCCTTGGGGCCACTGGGCTTGGTGGTGTACACCTGTGATCCCAGCACTTGGGAGGTTGAGACAGGAGGATTGGTGTGAGTTTGAGACAAAGTGAGCACAAAGAGAAAGAGGAGGAGGAGAAGGAGGAGAAGGAGAAGGAGGAGGAGAAGGAGAAGGAGAAGAAGAGGAGGTGGAGAAGAAGAGGAGGAGGAGGAGAAGAGGAGGAGGAGAAGGAGGAGAAGGAGAAGGGGAAGAAGAGGAGGAGGAGGAGGAGAAGGAGAAGAGGAGGAGAAGGAGAAGGAGAAGGAGAAGAAGAGGAGGAGGAGAAGAGTAAGAGGAGGAGGAGGAGGAGGAAGAAGAAAAAGGAGGAGGAGGAGGAGGAGGGAAAAATAATACTGTCCATCTGAAGAACGCCAAATCTTCATGAACGGGCTACCCTATGCCTGTGATCTCAAGGGGGTGGGGCTGACGCTGTGGGTCACATGAGGTCAAACAAGAGAGACCATTTTCTTACAAGTGCATGTTTGCAGTGCATGTCTATCAATGACAGTGGCAACTGAATTTTCATTCTTGCTATGCTATGGCTGTTAGAGGAAAAATGGGCTTAGCTGGAGGGTGAAAGGATTTAGTTTAAAAGCAGAAAAAGGTATAGCAAAGACATAGTCTAGATTCAACATTAAAGATTTAGAGTAAGAAATTTTTCCAAGTAATCATATGTTTTTCAGTATTGAAAAAAAAAAAAATCCTAGCAACAGTAAGAACTTTCTTTTTTTCTTTGCTTTTTGATGGTTGTCTGAGTTACTTTTCAGTCGTTGCTGGGACAAATACTCAAAATTAAGGAAGGAAAGGTTTATTTAGCTCACAGTTTCTGGAGGTTTCAGTTCATACTCCTTTGGCTCCAAGGCAAACGGCAACAGTCATGGCAGCAGAAAGCAAGCAAGAGCAGAGGAGGAGCAGCAGCTGCGGCCTTTCTCTTCCTTCTATGCTGACGGCAAAGATTGGCACTCCACAGCCCAGACCCGAGCTTCTCCGAAGTGGTGGCTATGAAGATCAAGCTCCTTCAAAGTAGCACAGCTGAAAAGTTTTGCAAAGTCCCGGAGTTCTCCAAGGAAGCAGATAGCAGATGCCTACCTCAAGTCCTTTATGTATACTTTTTGTGTTGAGTCACTCTGGGGTGACCCCAACGAGTCCTCGGGTGGAACCAATCGTGCCCCAAGGCCAGCCTTTGGTGGGGCCCCCTCGGCCTGGAACCACGGAGCTGTTCCAGCCAAGCTTCCTGACAACAAGTAGACACAACAGGAGGCATTGGTGGTATAGTGGAGAGCATGGCTGCCTTCCAAGTCTACACAATGTATCAACTACCACAGTGATAGGCTCTGGTTTTTTTGAGCGGCTTTAGGTTCATAGTGAGGTAGAGATCAGGGTCCTGTCTACTCTGCACCACCCGCCAAGCCTTTTTCACCCCCAATGCCCCAGCAAGGACCTCTTCCGTGGCTGGTGAGCCTACACAGACACCGTCGTTGTTCCATGACCAGGATTTACACTCGGGTCACTCCTGGGTTTGTACCCGTGTGTTTTCTTGACATCATTTTTGTTCTCCTGGGCCCCATCCTTTCATTTCCTTATCAATTAACTACTGGAGCACAAGATTTGGTTACTCAGAGTGTCGTGATCAGAATGTTGTCCAGGGCCAAACATGAGAACAGGTTGACAGGCATATCTTAAAATTTGGAAGACAGAAAATCTAATTGATTTATCAGAGCACCACATAACTTCTTGAAATATAAAGTTAAGAGAAAGCCAAAGCCTCATCACAAACACCTGTAGAAGGGTTCACAGAAGGTCAGAATTGCTCAGGCAGGAAATGAGGTGCATCTTTCAGCAGTGAAAACAGAGCCCTTGTCAGGAAAGGCTAGAGTGGAGGGTTGTCCTTCAGTTACACCAGAAAGAAGGGGTCGCATGGGTGACAATAAAAGAACTAAGGGCATTGATGACTTTCCATATCCTTTTAGCCCCACTGAATGTATGGGACTGTGGAAGTGGACAGTGCATACTTAGGAAAATGGGAGGGGAAATAGGAAGAAATGGAGGGAGAACATTTGACTGAGAGTGTGTGGATCCGAATGTGCAGGGCTTGATGCTGTACATCCAAGGGCACTGCAGGAATTGGGTACAGTATAGTGGACCAGAAATTGAGTGTGAGTCAGTAATTTGTAACGGTATTATTTAAAAAAGGGAACATGAGTGAGAGTTGTATTGCCAGGATGACACAGAATAGTCCAAGGGTGTATGCACTAAACTAAAGTCAAAATGGGTTAGAGATCTAAATATTAAAAGAGAAATGTCAAATCTCCTGGAAGAGAAAATGGGAGGAAATCTTGAAGACATTGGACGAGGCAAAAAGTTCACGGACAGAAATCAAATTGCACATTTAATACTTGAAAGCATTAACACATGGGACCTCCTTCGGCTAAGAAGTTTTTGCACATCAAAGGAAATTACCAAGAGAGTGAAAAGACAACCCACAAATTTCAAAAAGATTTTAACTTATAAGTACTCAGACAAAGGTCTTCTATCTAGAATCTACAAAGAACTAAAAACCATTACTGTTCCAAAATTCAAAGACCCAATCCAGAAAGGGGCATCTGAGATGAGCATACACTTGTTAGAGAAAGAAATTCAGCAAGCCTACAAATACATGAAGAAATGCTCCACATTGCTAGCCATTCATGAAATGCAAATGAAAACAACACTTAGATACCATCTCACCCCAGAAAGAATGGCTATCATAAATAAATCAACCAGCAACAAATGCTGGAGAGGCTGTGGGGAAAAAGGAACCCTTCTCCACTGCTGGTGGGAATGCAGATTGGTGCAACCATTATGGAAAGCAGTGTGGAGGATCCTTAAAAAACTAGAACTGGAAATTCCATTCAATCCAGCTATCTCCCTACTGGAAATTTTGCCAGAAGAACTGAAAACTTCATACCATAGCGATATCTGTGCACCTATGTTTATAGCAGCTCAATTTGTAATAGCCAAATCTTGGAAACAACCAAAATGTCCATCATTTGAAGAATGGTTGAAGAAAATGTATTTTTATACAATGGAATATTACTCAGCTATAAAGAATGATAAACTGGAAGACTTCTTATATAAATGGATGTATATTGAACATATACTCATTAGTGAAATAAACCAGACCTACATGTGTAAACACTGCATAGTCTCCTTAATTATAAGAACTCTAAATTTTTTTCTTTCCTTACCAATATCAATTGGAAGGTGTATCATGCCCACACCCTGTGCTCTGTATAACTATTTTGAAGACAATATGCAGTGTGTCAACTGTTAAAAAAAGTAATGTTTATTGAAAGTGTTAATGTTTAATTGTTTGATCAATCTTATAGAACTATATCTATTAATCTGAACTGATCTGATGATGAAAATATGTAATACAACCACTGTTAAATTTAAAAAAATCAATAAAAAATAAAAAACAGAAGAAAAACAAAGAAGCAAAAAACAAATACTATTCAAGTACTCTGAATTGATTGCAGATTTGTATATACGATACATGACATTCTGGCCTCTAAGTTGGAATCATGATTTGATTTGAATTTTGAGATATTGTTTTGAAATATTCAATTTCATTGTAATTAATTACTTAATTAATTTTCTGAATATTGCTTATACTTTTTGTTTTATGATTAAAAGATAAATAATAAAAAAACTCCCAAAACTGAGATAGTAGTTCTCATCTCTCTGGGTGCTAATAGCTAAAGTCCCTAGTTTTCATTTAGGTTTGCTTTTCCTGATGTACCTTAGTTAGTTATCTTTTTGAGACAGGGTCTCACTATGCGCTTCAGGTGGGCCTTGTAGCCCAGCCTTGTCTCAAACTCATGACAATCCTGCCTCAGCCTCCTGAGTGTTGTGATTACAGACACAACACTTTGCTTTTCAAGTAATCTTTGTAAAGTTCCTTATTGGTAATAAAAAGCTTCAAATAAAAAAATAAATATTATGAATTAAGAAAAATACACACACACACACACACACACACACACACACACACACACACACACACAATAGCCCAAGGTGTTTCTTCACTGCTTGGTTTTGACTGACTGCTTTTAAGGATATAATTACTAATTTGGCTGTATATTCAAAGGCATGATTAGGTTCAAGGAAGGTATCACAAAATGACAATGGCATGAAAAATATATGATAAAGTCCAGTGGCTGGGGTACAAATTCGAGATCCTCATTTCTTTGTCATTTTGGTTGATATCAACTTCCAGCACAGCTACCTTTGTTCACAGCTTCAGGGCCTTCCAAGCAGCCACATCTACAGGTTAAAACAAGTGTGTTGTTTTGTTTTGGAAGAAAGGCAGGCCACATGTAAGAAAGGTTATGGTGGAAACCTTTCTGGCTAAAGGGCGCTGCTAATTTCCAGAGGAGGATGAGGGACGTGGTGTATACTGGTATTAGAAGGAATTAGGGCAAAAAAGAGGGAAAAGACTAATTAAATGCCAGAATTCAGGGCTGCCTTCCTCACATCCTTTGCATAATAGCCTAGGATGCTAATTGTTTACATGGTTCAAGAAACCTGTATCCAGCCCATCCTGAGGGCTGACAATCAACTGTAGCCGGGGGAATCCTGGTGTGATGCCAGAATTTGTGAATTGCCAAGATTAGTTTTATTCCTCTCAGTTACCTTCTAATTGTTCCCCCTTTTCCATGGACACACCTCAGGACATCTCTGTGTCACAGTTTGCTGACAGTGTAGTTCCTTCCTTGCCCAAGGTGACATTTTCCCCGTGTTGCTTTCTCTGTTACAGCTTTTCTTCTATAACTTACCTGTCAAGATTCTCCTCTCCTCTACACCACTCCCTGGAGTCTTTCCCAAATCAATGGCTTAGCAATTCTCATTGACTCATTCAGAAAGAGCCTGGTGCTTTTCGTCTCACTGTGGGGCTGGCAGCCAGTGCACGGGCCGTGTCATGCTAGTACTGAAGTGCAGTGTGAGAATCTTCCCTCTCTCGCTCCTGCAGTTGTGCTTTGGTTGAGAGTGGGAACTCCTTTCAGTACCGCTAGCTCTAAATTCTTTGTCCTACCTACCTCTCCCTGTAGGGTTCAGGAACTAAAATTATTTCTTGGACTTTTTTTTTTTTTTTGGTACTGAAGTATAATATATGCACTCAAAAGGGGTGTAAATAAAAATATAGTTAACGATTAATGATATTAGCTGGAATTTAAATTTATTCTTTTATTCTGGAGGCATTTATTTATACAGCTTTCTTTTATTTATGCTGGTGGTACTGGTTTACAGGGCCATGCTTAAAAAGTTTTCTTTGAAGAAGATATTTATTAAGCAAAACAAATTGAGTTAAGGAGAAATACAACACTCTATTTCATATAGTCTAAATGTCTAGAGTCATGGTCCAGCCTGTTGTCCTCCACTGCCAAGAACAAAGTTGGGCAGGGAGCCTGGAGCTGGCCCTCATTGCCACACATGGTTAAATCAAGCAAGATCAGCATGAGCATGTTTCAGACTCAATGACTTATGATGAATACAGAATAACACAGCTAATTATCTGGTAAAACAAAACAAAACAAAACGAGGACATAGTATGTGAATACCTGAGAACCTAGTAGCTTAGGGACCTATTCTCTTCTGATGCCTTGTGTTTTGTTTTGTTTTACTTTATCTTATTTCTGTTTCTTTTGAGAAACTGTTTTTCTTTATGTAGTTCAGGCTGGTCTTGAAATCACTATGTATTCCAGCTAGCCTCAAACTTGCAGTGATCCTCTCGCCTCAGCCTCCCAAGTGCTGGGGTTGCAGGCATGCACCACCACACCCAGGTCACTTAGTATTTCAGTAGGTGTTTTCTGGAGATGCAAGCTCTTAACCCTGAAAGTGGCAGGAATTCAGGTCTGTGGCCAGGTCACAGTGGGTACCATGATAACCTGAGATGAGCTTTATTTTTGCACCTCTTCAATGCTCTTTGCCTTTGAGCCCTGTATCTGTGCCTGGCCTTGGTGATACATGTATTATCCTTAGAAGTTTCTGGAAACCACCTAGTCAGGATGCAGACTTATGAATTATAAGAAGGATAACTTTCAAATGAGGTGTGTTTTTATATACTAGACTATAGATCAGTGACATGGAACACCATATGTCCACGCTCCCACTTGGCCTGGCACCTTGACTACCTGATACCAGGGCTGTTGGGAAAACCCTCCAAAGATATGTTCTATAAGGGAGGAGGTGGAAGCTGGCTCCCTTGGCCCCCACTTGAAGACCCCAGGTGTGGCTGTCCACAGGACCTGAGTAGCTAGGGGCCAGTAGCCAGCTGCCTATGGTTGGCTCCTCAGCCTCCTTGTGGCTCTGGAGGCAGCTGCCACACATTCATATGGTGCACCATTTGCATACTCTAAGGAGATGGGCTATAATTGGCCCTCATTGATTTTATTTTCATTGAGCTAAAATAGAGTCAGAGCTTCTTAGGCTTGAAGGACTGATTGATTTGTGGTAGAATTCAGGACTATTCAGTTGAAGAAATAATTAATTATGTTCTTATTTAGTAATCATCAAGGCTCAGCGTATTTCTTAATGGGGAGTGTGGTCCGCAGACTTTAACTTTGCCAAGCCAGAAATGCATTTAAATAGGTACTTTAGCCAAACAAATGGATCCCATATGTAGTATTTATTATCATTCCTAACAGATAGCTTTGTGCAGGGTAGGGACCATCAATCCCTACTGTGTGCGTGGAGATCAAGAAGGGCAGGCAGCATCGTTCTGCTCTTCATTTCTTCTTCACAGGGAGTGCTGTCTTCCTGTCTCCGCCCACCACCCCCCTATTCATTCACTTTCACTTACCCTTGCATCCATCTGCAGACCTTTCCACATATTTTAAGCTCTTCATAGGTTACTCCAGTCTGAGAAAATGATACTTTCAATCCTCAGAACTAGGGGATAGTCCAGTTAGGAGGTAAGGCTGTCTTAGCCTGGGCTGATTATCCTGAAGTCTTCAACACTTAAGCTAGGAGTGATGCCTGGAAGGTCTTCCTGAGTTGTGATGGTAGTTTATAAGTTGAACTAGAAAAAAATCTTTCCCAATTGTTTAGTCCATGTCAACCTCTCCTTTAAAAATCTTCTTTTGAAATTATTTTATACAATTTTTGATATAATTCATTTCCATTAGAATGAGTTTTAGCCTATAAATTACTTAAGTGATATGACATAGATATACATAAGTATACATGCCTTTCATTCAACACATATTTATTGAGTAGTTCAACATAGAAGGTATCACAGTAAGATATGCAAAAGTGAGCAGAATATTTTAGCTACCCCGAAGTATATTACAAGGTAATATAGAAACAATTGTCAGAAATTCATTCACAGTTACTTGGAACTGTGCAATGTTTTATATAGTCCATTGCTTGACCCTCAAAAATCTACTTAACCATTAAGTTGAGGCAGATGAAATTGCTCATATTTCACCATTTTCATCCTAAAAATTTGACTATTTCATATGGTTCAGTCTAACACACATATAAACAATGTACTTTTGCTAAAGACTAAAACGAAGCATCCTTCATGACCACAAACTGTTATAATAGTGGGGAGACAATGTGTTCAGAAACCATTTTCTACTGAAGGCGTTAACTGAAGGAGCATTTTGTTCATTTTGGGGGACAGGTTTGCCCTGCTGTCTAGGGCAAGTGTCCTGGCAGTGGTGAAGCAGTGGGAACACTGAGGGGGAAGAGAGGAGGCAGGGAGGGCATGCTGGTGTCTCCTGCAGGTGGAACAGGTGCTGGCTTTCCCTTTCCTCTTCTGTGAAGTGCACACCCAGCACACTCCACACAGGCAGTGTGACTCCCATTATCTGTTAGGTCTCACAAAGCTAGTGACAGGGTCTCTGCTAGTGCCATTATTGGAAAATAAAATGCAGAGAACCCCACAATAGTGGGAGGGGGTTAAGTTCTGATTTTTCTCTTGGAGCAGGCATGCTTGAGGGGAGGGAAAGTGAGGTAAATCTGTCTCTCTCTTTTTTGGTCTTTTCTGAGACAGGGTGTCTCTATGCAGTTCAGGCTGGCCTTGAACTCACTTTTGTAGCCCAGGCTGGCCTCGAACTTGCACCGATCCTCTTGCCTCAGCTTCCTAAGTACTGGGATTACAGGTGTGTGCCACCACGCCTGGCTAAATCTGTCTTGAGGAGCTGGGAGGCACACTATTTCCCCAGCCCACTCTCTCTGTGTTAGGCTAATGAACATGGATACTAATAAATTCAGAAATTCCACGGGTTGCTGCCATGGTATTGGAAATGTCATTGAGGTAAAAGCAGAGAAACAATTGCCTCCCTAGAGGGCCTGTGCAAGCTGGGCACGGCACATGCTAGCTGTCACTATTATGATTTCATGATCATGCCAGCCTACATTTTCAATGATGGAAACTTTTGGACCAGTTCATCCCACGATGAGGCATTTGGAGGACGTTCAAGAACAGCTCATCTGCAGAAAGAGTGGCTATGCCAGGGGAAAGCAGTAGCCCCACCCTACTGTAAAATATGTTCTGAGTCCACTGGATGGATCAAATCAAAGTCACATCTAAAACTCCATCTGCGTGTCAGGAAACTGTGATGTTTTATCTTTCCTGTATAGAATTACACCCCAGAAGAGTAGAATGATTGCTGAGAATCTCCCCACCTTGTCTACCACATGACCTGGGTATGATGATTTTAAGTTCTTTTGTTACTTATTTCTGTAGAAAAGCATAGCACAGGGCTGGTGAAATAGCTCAGCAGACTAATCACTTGTTTAGTCATAAGCCAGCTCTGGGTTATTATGATTCCTAATACAGTGCAGATGCTATGGAAATAATTGTCGCACCATGTTGTGTAGGGGACATGACAGGCAAAGCATTGCTATATGTTTATTATGGATGCAACTTTTTCCAAATAGTTCCAACCACAGTTGGTTGCCACCCACAGATACAGAGGCAGCAGGACTCATCAGTGAACGGGACACAGCACTTATACTGCCTGGGAAAGGCTGAATCCTCTCTGCTTTTCCACACAACTTTTTGGTTCCTGGTCACTGCACAGCTCTGTGTGACCCAGTGGACAAAAATCTTAGTCTTGGGCTGGGGAGATAACACAGTAGCACAAATGACTGCCTGGCAAGAGCAAGGTCTTGAGTTGGAACACTATTATAAACAAAGAAGCAGGCCGGGCGTGGTGGCGCACGCCTGTAATCCCAGCACTCGGGAGGCTGAGGCAGGAGGATCGGTGCGAGTTCGAGACCAGCCTGGGCTACCAAAGTGAGCTCAAGGCCAGCCTCAACTGCATAGCAAGACCCTGTCTCAAAAAG
>PVJA010032100.1:0-12547 GCA_004027025.1 Myocastor coypus
TTCTTCTTCTTCTTCCTCCTCCTCCTCCTCCTCCTCCTCCTCCTCCTCCTCTTCTTTTTAAAATTACTATTATTATTATTATTATTGTCTTTTTGAGACAGAGTCTCTCTGTGCAGTTCAGGCTGGCCTTGAACTCACTTTTATAGCCCAGGTTGGTCTTGAACTCGCACTGATCCTCCTGCCTCAGCCTCCCAAGTGCTGGGATTTTCCTCTTTGACAGTTGTTTTCTACAACACACACCATGCCTTTTGTGATCAGGAAGAGGAGCTGTGCTGTGGTGGTTGTTTCTTAAAGCATGGTCGGGGCTCTGGGCTGTGAAGTCATCAGGTATGATGACCCTCCTCATCCGTCAGGGTCCAGGGTGGGGTTTCTCTGCAGGCTAAGAGGCTGAGGTGAGGTGGGGGGAAGGCTGCCCTCCTGCCCTGGCCACGGTGCTGAGGGGCCCCAGGTCGGCAGAGGGCACGGCTCCTCACTTCTGAGCCTTTCTCATCAAGGAGAGGAGGCAGGCAAATGTGGTGAGGTCATCATGAGGGATTCAGGTGGGATGACCAGTGGTGCAGGGTAGCTCCTCCGGGGTTCACCTCAGTGAATAAAGCCAGGTACTTCAGAATTCATATCAGAAGCTGCCACTGATAGCTCACTTCCTTCAGGGTATCTGTAGGTACTGTTGTAAGTGCAATTCTAGCACCACTCAAGTTTCCTTTTCATATTTTGTGCAGGGTCTCACTATGAAGCTTGGACTTGCAGTGATCCTGCTGTTTTCAGCCTCCCCAGTGATGGGATTACAGGTGTGCACCACCACGCCCAGACTCGGTGGCCCGCTCAGCGTGCCTATGGGTGGGGCTGGTGCGGCCCGTGGGGCCAATGTGGCGTACGGTGCCAGGGATCGAACTCCGGTCCCTGTGCTTGCTTAAGCAGGTGTTTAGTCTGCTGAGCTATCTTGCTGGCCTTTTCAAGAAATTTTTATACTTGAGACAATGACTCCCTTTTACAAATGAGGAAGCAGGCACAGAAGAGTTAAAAACTGTGAAATGAAATAAAAACCTCGAAGAGACATCTGCACCTGCATACTTACTGCAGCACCATGCACAACAGCCAGGGTAGGGAATCACTCTAAATGTCCAGCAGTGGGCAAAGGGGTGGAGAAAACGTGGAGACACACAACGGAATGCTGTCCAGCCATGAAAAGGCACGAAATACTGTCATTTGCAACAGCGGGGATAGAGCTACAGGACTTCAGGTTAGGTGGAGTAATCCAGGCATCGGAAGACAAACACCGTGTGACCTCACTTGCGTGTGGAATTTTACAAAGCTGCTGTCATGGTAGCTGGGAGCAGGTGGTGGTTAGCAGAGGGTGGGGTGGGCAGGAGAAAAGGTGAGAGGAGGCTGGGTATTAGGGATACTGTGCAGTCTAACAGAAGGAGCAAGTTCTGGGCTTCTGTGGTATAGTGGGGTGAGGATAATTAACGATCTGACAACACAGAACATGTCCCTATAGGCAGAGGAGAGGATTTTTTTTTTTTTTTTTTTTTTTTGGTCTTTTTGAGACAGGATCTCGGGATCGAGTCCAGGCTGGCCTTGGGCTCACTTTGTAGCCCAGGCTGATCTTGAATCCAAAAGAATCCTCCTGCCTCAGACTCCTTCATGCTGGGATTACAGGCGTATACTACCATGCTGAGAGAGGAGAAGATTTTGGATGCAGTCATGTGGATAAATGACAAGTTGGAAGTGATGAATATGCAAATTCCACTGAGCTGATCAGTGCTTCATGGGTCTGGGTAAGATAGCACTTCACAGGTCATAAATGTATGTCATATGATGTGTCAATCGAAAGAAAGAAAGAAAGAAAGAAAGAAAGAAAGAAAGAAAGAAAGAAAGAAAAAAGAAGAAAAAATGGGAAGCTTACCCGAAGGCACAGACCTAGAAAATGATACTGCTGGGATTCAAAATTTTGCCCGTGTGTGTTTTTCTGCTACTCATTGGTATGAAAGGGCAGAGACCAGCGGTGCAGACCCAGCATGGCTCTGAATGGACTGAGCAATTTCTCTCTTCCTTCTTGGTCCCCTGGGTTCTCCTCTGTGAAACAAGGCTGATTCTTGCCTTGGGGTACTGGGGTGTGGGCTCAGCCCTCCAGTGAGGTGCTACACAGGTAGCAAACGACTTGTGTTCCCATGCTAGGTGCTTTTGGAACTCCTCACAGGGAAAGCATGGGACCTGTAGATGGATGGAAGGCGGGGCCCAGAGGGCAGACCCTGCATCCCGGAAGGTGGGACAGGCAGGGCACAGGCACCTACAAAGGTGCCCTGGGGAGAATTAGGCAGGATTCTCTGTCCCGTGGTTCTGCCCAGTGTCAGTGCCTGGCTGTGAGTGGCTCAGAGAACAGGGGCACGTGGGCCCCACCTGTCAGGCATTAGCATTAGGGTGAGGTGGGTGTGGCCATGCAGCAACTGGCTCCAGATGGCGGGGCCCATGGACCCTGCACCCAGGAGCCAGGCACTCATTAAAGAGGAGGGGGATGAACAATTACTGGCAAACTTCTGAAGGTCTCTGCCACGAGGAGGAGTGGGGGTTGGGAGGGGAACGTTCTCTACCTGAGGCCCTGGTGGGCCAGGAAGGTGGGAGGTGCGGGAGGCAAGACGGTAGGGACAGCTCCTGAGGTCACTTGCTGTGGTCAGGACAGGGCTTATGAATCAGGCAGGGTGGTCTGGGAGGGTGCGGGGAGGTAGCCTCTGGATCAGAGCTTGACAGGACCAGAACTGGAACTGGGAAGCCCTGGTGAGCTAGGAGCAAGGGTAGGTGGGGCAGGCTTCAAAGAGCAGCAAGGTGGGTGGGGCTGGTGGCTGAGCCAGGCAGATTGAGCGGGCAGAGGACCGCAGGGGTGGTTGGGCCAGGCCTGGCCCTGGAGTGGAGACGGGGGCCATGTCCTTGATCCAGAATGGTGCTGTTGAATAAGAAAACAATGCTTGCCACGTGTGTAATTTAAATTTTTTCCAATATCTTGCTCCCAACAGAAAAAAAAAAACAAAATTTAACTTTAACAATCTATTTGACCCAACCACGTGCCTTCTGACAACCATTGGTGAATTCCCGTCATCTTAGTATTTTGAACTTCTGGATCGTTTCTAATGTTTTATGTATTTTTGAGTACTTTTAAAAATCAAAATAAAAAGAAATTGAATCTCTGAAGAAAACAAAACATTTCAGCATTCAGCTAACGTGGAGACTTTTGCCTACCTCGTGGTGCCCTTCACAGCATGGCTCTGAGGTCGGGTGGCTTTCCTAGAGCATGTTTCTTTTTTTTTGTCTTTTTGAGACAGGGTCTCACTATGCAACTCAGGCTGGCCTTGAGCTAACTTTTGTAGCCCAGGCTGGTCTTGAACTCGCACCGATCCTCCTGCCTCAGCCTCCGGAGTGCTGGGATTACAGGTGTGCGCCACCACGTCCGGCTTGAGCATGTTTCAATGTAGCTCAGCTGGACCCGAAGGCCCCAGGCGGTACCTGGCCACAGAGCTGGTGCACACGAGCACAGCCGGCCCTTTCCCTGTCCTCAGCCCATTTGTGTCGGCCACTGGAGGGTGACGACGGCAGGCTGTCCCTGAGAGGAGCAGGAGGAGCAGCAGGGCCCCTGGCCGCCGCCTCTTCTCTTGCTGCTCTGCTGAGCTCAGGGCTGGGCCATGCCAGCCTTCTCTGCATGTCCAGAGTTGAATATTAACCCTGGATTTCTCAGGGACATTCTAAGCAAATGAAGTTTCTTTTTCTTTTTACTTTTTTTTTTTTTTTTTTTGTTTAGTATAGGCCCTGTGGGTCTCGACCCTGGCAGGGGTCGAACGGCCGAAACACAGGGGTCGCCTCAAGCCATCGGAAAATGTTATTTATTTGGAATTACAGTTTTGAAGTAGCCACCAAAATTATTTTTTGGTTTGGGGTCACCGCAACATGAGGAACTGTATTGAGAGGTCACGGCATTAGGAGGGTTGAGAACCCCTGGTATAGGGTCTACAGAGTCTGACTACATAGATTGGCCTTGTAATGATCCTCCTGTTTTCAGGGATTACAGGTGTGTACCGCCACACCCAGTCTTAGGTGCATTCTCAGCACCCCCCAGGGGCAGGACTGGCAAGGCAGACCCGGGACTGAACCCCTGCGCCTGCTTGCAGGCACTTTAATCCACTGGGCTATTTGGCTGGCCCTTAAAAGTTGAGATTTTTTTTTTTTTTTCTTGGCTGGCTCAGGCTGACAAGAGTGGGTCAGATAAAGTTTGTAGAGCTGGGGGTCTAACCTTGGTCCACTGCTCCCAAGCAGGCGCTTAAACAACTGGCTAAGCTGCAGGCCCTGGGGCAAGAGATATCGTTCTCAAAGCGGAAGCAGGGAAAAGATGGAGGAAGGGAGGAAACAGGAGAAGCAAAAGGAAGAGGTGGTACAAATGCGCTAGCTCTCTGTGAGGAGCGCAACAGTAGGTACTGAAAACATGTACTCGTAAAAGTTAAAAATGATAAAGTTGGGGAAAAAAACCTTAACCGCTTTCTATTAAGAAGGACCCTGTCCCATGGAGGAGGGAGCTGGGTCAAGGAATAGAGTTTCAGTCCCTTGTCACTATTGATGGGATGGCAGCTTGTGTGACAGTGTTAGAAACAGAATTTGAAAACTAGATTTGATCTGGGGGCTGCAGGTGACCACTGACGGAGACTTTGCCTAGAAGACAGCAGGAGCCAGGGTGATCCGGGGTCATGGAGAAGTGTGGCCTCCCGATGATGTCAGACTGCTGGGTCTCCAGGGTTTGGGGAAAAGGCAGGAGCAGAGGCGAATCATCCGTGCTTCTGAGGCCAGTGAGGCAAAACTGGAGTCAGGCAGTTCTGAGTTTGCTGTTAGTGCAGGAGGAGGAGGAGCCAGGAGGAGGAGGAAGCAGAGGAGGTGGAGCCAGGAGGAGGAGGAGCCAGGAGGAGGAGGAGGCAGAGGAGGAAGAGCCAGGAGGAGGAGGAGGCAGAGGAGGAGGAAGCAGAGGAGGAGGAGCCAGGAGGAGGAGGCAGAGGAGGAGGAGCCAGGAGGAGGAGGAGCCAGGAGGAGGAGGAGGAGCCAGGAGGAGGTGCCCTTACTAGAGCGAGCTGGGAAAGATTCTCATAGGGCCGAAGACAGAGGTGAGGCCTCCAGGTGAGCAGAAGGGAGTGGGAAGCCCATGCACGGGCCCTGGCGGGCAGAGGCAGTGCCCTGGCTTAACCTTGTACCCCATCAGGGACTCATGTTCTTCTCCCAGGGTTCCAGCTCTCTCCGACTCACATGTCTAGACATTTTCCAAACCAATCTGACCCCTTTCTAATGTACTCTAGTTAGATGCATGTACAGGAAATAAGAGCGGCGCAGCGCGGTGCTGGGTGGGAAGCCGTTCTTATTTAGCAGTGTTGGCCTGAAGGCTCCGCCTTTGCCCCTTTTTCTCCTTCTCTCACCCCAAGGAGGAGGCCTCCACAGTTCTTTCTCAAATCTGGCTCTTAGTGCTACCTGCTACCGCAGGTGTGCGGTAGACTTTGATCCTTGCGGGTCCACAGGTGTGATTCTGGCTTCCTGCTTTTCTGAATGTTTATGGAGCACCTACCACAATTTGATTTGCGTTTTCCTAACGCTTAGTAATAGGCGAAAGTGGTTTTGGTCTTGTGGATTTTTCTGAAAGGATCTTGGGACTTCCCTGGGATTCAGGACTATACTTTGGGGACTGCAATTTTAAAGGAAAGTCATGGAGCTAGGAGAGAGAGTTTAAAACAAGGTCACCTGGTTTTAGGCATGGGGGCATGACACTAATTAGGAGGGCATGAGGGTGGTTCAGACATGGGTGAGGTTGTGCCAAGGCCCAGGGGTATAAGAACATAGAGTTCTAGAGCTTCATAGTTCCTCTGCCTGAGGTACGCTGGGTAGCTATTGCTGTGTGTCATCCTTAACTTCCCACCACCAAAAGTTGGTGCTGTCAGGTGCGAAATATACAGTGCTCCCTCTTGGAGCTGGTAGTCTCCAGGGGGACAGATCTTTTCTCTTCCTGTTCAGCATTGCTATATGTGTTTTGGTGGGGGAGCTGGGTTTGGTCTTTGAGCATCCAGCCTGGGGTCAGAAATCAAATTGTGGAAGTTGAGGCATCATGAGGTTTAAGGTCAGCCCTGAGGATGAGGGTGGCAATCCGGGCCAGTGGGAAAGGTGGCGCCTGTGCTAGGCTGAAAATAGAGAGGGGCTCAGAGGCCGGAAAGCCAGATGCACCTTGGGCTTTGGTGAGCATGGGAAGGGCCCCTGAGGACAGGCAGGAGGCTGAGCAGGCTCAGAGTACTTTGCTGTTAAGGTCACCTGCTAGATTCTGAGCCAGGACTCTGGCAGGTCACTTCGTCTTTTTTCAGACCACCTTAAAGGCAGCTCTTCTTAATTAGAAACAGGTTCTGGAGCCCTTCTGCTTGGGTCCAGATCCCAGGTCCATTAGGAGCTGCACCTGTGACCTTGGTTGTGTCACTGAAGCCCCATCCTGGCCTGGCGATGCACACCTGTAGTCCTTGTGCTCGATGAGGTTGAGGGAGGAGGAGGAGGAAGTGTTTGAGGCCATTCTGAGCAGCGCAGGAAGGCCCTGCCTCTAAATAACAAAAGAGAGCTTGGGGTGTAGCCAGTCCTTTTGTGTCTCGGTTCTTCACTCCTATGACAGGAATAATGTTATTACCACATGACGTGGTTGAGAGACGCAGAGATGTAGGTGAAGTTTCAGAGCCTTTTGTTACCTGCAGGGGTCTCTTATCCCCTACTACCTGCTTCAGATGGTGCCTGAGGAGCGCCAGCCCTGGGGCCTCCCTGGGGCTTACCTGGCCCATGCCCCTGCCTTCAGTTTCCCCTGCTGTCCTGCTCAGGGGTGTTGGCTGGTGTTCACCTTGCCCTGTGGTGGTGGGCCATGAACAATGCCAACAGAGGAGCTGAGGGTGGGCACAAACCCAAGTGGCTTTTCCTGAATTCTTGGTAAGGAACCAAGGAAGGAGAGATGAAATCTGGAAAGGGCCCATCTTGCATCCACAGCCGCCGCTGTCGTCGTCGTCGTCTTCTTCTTCCTCTTCCTCTTCCTCTTCCTCTTCCTCTTCCTCTTCCTCTTCCTCTTCCTCTTCCTCTTCCTCTTCCTCTTCTTCTTCTTCTTCTTCTTCTTCTTCTTCTTCTTCTTCTTCTTCTTCTTCTTCTTCTTCTTCTTCTTCTGCAAGTGTGTGCTGTGGTTCTCTGCTGTTTCTCTAAAGCTCATGGGAGAAACTGTGAGCCACAGGGAGGAGGCAGGAGGGCGAACGTTGAGGCCAGCGTGGCCCTCCTTCTCTGGGAGAGAAAAGCCCTGAATAACAACTAGTCCCCCTGGCTAAAGCTGAGTTGCCCTTGGCTAGGCTGCTCCTGCAGCTTCGGAGGAGGAGACCCACTGTTCTTCATGGTGGAGGAGAGGATCTTGCTGACTCTGCTCCCTCCTGGGGGAGGAGGCCAGCAGGGCACAGAGCATCCAACCCAGAAGAGCTTGCTTTGCTGGGACCCACAGAAGCCCAGCTCCTCCACATCAAGGCCATACCACAAAGCCCACCCAGACATGGGCACGGACATGTATCTTCCTGTGTAGGCTCACCTGAAGGTAGACTGTGAGGAAGGGCATCCAGGCCTGATCTTAGGGCCCTCTGGGCTGAGGAGTCTTACCCAGGGCAAGGATGTAGTCAGTGCTGGTTGTGGAGGCTTCCTATCTCTCTGGCCCCTTTTCTTCTCATCCTGAAAGCATTATTTTAAATAGGATCTTTGGGATATGAACTGGGTATTTTTATGTTTATACAGATAGCACCTGCCTGGAAGATGGGCAGCCAGTGTCAATATGGCCTGAGCAGTGACCTTCCAACTAGCTTTCCACAAAAGTCAAAGCATTTACAGGGATCTGTGGGCCCTCTCCTCGCCCTCCCTGCCTGGGCATTCCCAAACTGAGCTCTGTGGCTGAAAGGAAGGAACTGGTTTTCACAGGCCCAGGGTGGCTTCCGGTTGATCAGGAAGTGCTTCTTTTGAGCCCCATCTAAGGAGGTGTGGTGACTTCTTATAGTCAAAACTCACCCTAACTCTCCAGGCCCATGGCCCATGCTGTGCTTCACACTTCAGAGGCAATAGCAGTGACTGACATGGGTCCCTTGAGAAGATAGGACTGATAGGATCCTTGGATGTGTTTGTCAGATGGCCGGCTGGATGTGGACCACACATCGGCAGAAATTCTTAAGACGTGAGGATAGAGAGCTGTGTGTTCTTGAGCCTCTTCTTAAACACGGCCTCAGCAGGCAGGCTTGGCAGGTGCCCTCTTCCCATCCTCAACATATTACTGGAGTTCAGGACCCTTCAGTCCACCCCTTTAACATCTTTCCTTAGACATCTTGGTGCCGAAAATTGAACTCAGGACCTTGCGCTTGCTAGGTAAATGCTGTGTCACTGGGCTATGTCCTTGGCTCTCCTTGGACATCTTGAAAACTGATTTCTCCCCTTGCTCGAAGTGCACCGCAGCACCCTAGCTCTCCCCAGCTGAGCCTTATATATTATATAGGTTGGATGATTGGCTCCCTCCCTCCATGCTTCCTTTTCTGTATGCCCACTTCAGCACCAAGTTTGATGGCCTCCACCTCCGAGGTCTATCTGGACCCTACCCACTTTACATTTCTGTGGTAGCTCTTGTAGGATCTCTTGACATGTTTGGGTCATCCCAGACCTACCTGAGGTCTGAGTCTCCTCCACTTCCCTCTTGCATTTCTGGGCCAGCCAGCCGCCATGTGCCTTTGGTTTTCACCTGTAGGCTCCGTTACTGACCCTTCAGGGAGGTGGACTAGTCAGATTTGACCTTATCTCCTCTTTCTGTCTCTGTTTCTCCTTGCCACTGAAATTGCTCGTTTCCTGGCTCTGCTCTGACAAAGCCTAGTCCTTCCCCCCAAGCTAATCTCTGTCTCTCTACAGCTGCCAGCTTAATTCACATCAATCCACTGTCACCTTCCCTGACATCTACCAACCAATATCACCAGTAACACCCCAGCGACATTCTCCCTGGTGTCTTCTCCAGTCTCCACCCACCTTATTTTCCTGTTTGGTCTGCGATCTTCCACAGTGCAAAGCATTTTAGTAAAGGGCCAGATAGAAACCATTCCAGTCCTCCCAGCTGCATAGCCTCTTTCGTAACTGCCTATGTCTGCTGTTTCAGGGTGAAAAGGACTTGATTAGATAATATGAATGTGGGTGGGTCTGACTGTGTTCCAGTAGAGCTTAGTGAACACAGAAATGTGGCATACATCTCATTTTCTTGTCATGAAATAGGATTCTTTTGGTTTTTTTTTTTTTAAATAATTGTAAAAATGCACAAACCCTTCGCTGCTCTTGGGCCTTGCAGATACATGTAGTGGGATAGATTTATCCTGGACTGCAGTTTGGCAGCCCTCAAGCAGAAGGGAAGCTCCGTGAGGCTTAGGGTCTTGTCCATCCCAGTATCCCAAATGTACTAGAGTTCTTGGCAAATGCTAAGAATTCTAGGAATGGAAGAAAGGAGAAGAGATCGTACAACTCTCAATTTGGTACCACTTGTTTCTGAAAACAGGGAACAAAAGAAAGGCAGGTGTAGAAGGGAGGACAGGGGAAGACTGGTTCTAGGGATCTCCAGGCCCCATGCCCATCACCCGGCCTCTGGTTGGCCAGGACCTTCTGACCACAGGGCCTGTATGTTCTAGGTGCAGCTGTATGTTCTAGGTTGACCAGAGCTGAGGCTTCTGGGAGATATTCCATAGAAGGACAGACTAGCTAGGCCTTCAGAGCTCTGGCCCCTGCCAAGGTCTTGGATGTTTGGTCCTGGCACAAGGAGCTGACATCCAAATGCATTGATATTTAAGTATTTTTGTGAGGAAGATTATTCTTGATCTTTCACAATGAGAGCCAACCTCTCATCCCCACCTGTCATTTGTGTCATCTATGCCTCTCCAATCACTGGCTCAGAGTCAGTGTTTCTCTGATTTCTCTAATAGCATTTGTCCCCCCTCAGATAGCTTTGATACAAAATGCTTTTAAAAATAATACTCTCAGAGGGAAAATATTTGGCTCTGTCCCCCATAATTTATGATGGAACCTGTTTATTGCCTTGTGGTCATTCTGCTGGCGGTCATCTGATGCTGTGGACTGCTGAATGAGGCCCCTTTTGGGTTGTATCTCTGGACACCATTAGGAACATTTGGAAAGTTTAGATGCACTGAGGCCACTGATTGAATTGGGGGGGGGATAAAACTAGATCCTGCATCTGACATTGCATCAAAATCTTGGATGAGTTAGAAGAAAAGATTGATGAATATTTTGAAAAGCATAATTTGAGGGCATGTGAATGTCTCTATAAATATTACCAAGATGGAAAAATAAAGACCAAGTTGATTGTGTTAAGAGTTAAAACATACTTTCAATACAGCAAAAATTAAAAAAAGGAAATCCAAGGTAAATAATGAGAAACCACAATTTGGGAGAATTATCTGCTGGCAAAGGGTTAATTTCTTTAATGCATAAAATGCTCTAATCTGTAAGGGGAAAAACCAAACTGAAAAATGTAAAGATACTAGATAGTGGAGTGTGTGTGTGTGTGTGTGTGTGTGTGTGTGTGTGTGTGTGTGTATTAATATAATACATCTGTCATAACAGAAGCATGCATACAGGGCATAAACAGGTGACAGCAAAATAAGCATAACAGCAACTAGCTAATAAATATTTGAGAAAACATTTAATCTTACCATGAACAAAATATCCCACAATATTCTGCTTGCATCAAAGATAAAAATTAGGTTGGTGTTTGCCCAATTATTGGTGAGGAAGTACAGCCATGCATGCCCGCAGGCCCAAACTCAGCAGGTCTGATTCTAGAAATGGAGATTCAGACAACCATAGCATATTTTCTAAGTTGCCATTGCCTTTATGATGGGGACCCTATCTGGCTTAGTCACCAGTTATACATTCTAATAAGTGCTTGATAAGGGATGCCTGAATGGATGGATATGGGAACGAACAACTATAAAGAGATATACATCATGGATGTTAGGGTGCTTTGAGTGGCAGAACCTAGAGATACTTTCCTTTGCTTCAATATCAACCAACTACGTTGCCAAGTAATAGTTTTGTGAATTTCCTGACAGTTAGTTGGAAAAACTGTTGTTAATTCAGTCAAACTGACGCCTTGAGGGAGCGGTATGAGGTTTGTATTTTTGCTGGGTTCATAATTGTTACTCGATATTGAACTGAGCAAGAAACATCTCAAATGCTTCCTTATAAATGGTCAGATAGACTCAGGATGAGTAATTGCTAGATTTTTAAGATCTTGATAGACTGATTACAAATATGCACTCAATTACCAAGTGCCTGTCCTCTAGTCTTCTTCTTTTTTTTTTTTTTTTAATTATTTTATTTTTTTCCTCCAGTCTTCTTGGGTGCCATGATTTCATAGAAAATATTTTCCTTCCTTTTAGCTGGCTCCACATGGACATATGTGGACCCTAAGCCCTACAGTCAGGCCCAGTACACAGAATCTCAGAGAACACCATTCTTTCTGGAAACAATCTAATTAAATTCTACACTGGCTTCAGGTGGCCCTGACGAGCAGACATAACCTATTTTTAGGTTGCGCACATTCTCAGAAGAAATCTTTAATTAAAATGAGGGAGGTTTAAAATGTCTTTCCTTCCTAATATTGGTGCCTGCTAGATTGTTTTCCCTAATGTCATTAATCACCAGTGCAGGAATGTCAGAATTCACAGTCAGTCAAAATTCCTGTTGAAATCCTCCTCTGGCGGCCCTCCAAGTCACGTGACTCAAAGCGGCAAGTCTCTCTGGATTTTGGCACCGCCCCTCAGGCCAGTGGCGCTGAGAGCTTCAGACCATTGAATTCAATCATGTCTGCAGAAAATGCCGCCCAGGTAGAGCAAATCTCCCACAGTGTGCTCTAGATCTCCATGTCTATGGTAAGATGGTCATATCTAGACCAGGGAGGTACAGAATGTTCCCTGATGCTGAGGCCATGAAGGGCTTGATGCTGCTCCCAGACCTCCAGGAAAAACTAGGTTAAATAGCCAGTGGTGGAAGGGGGATAAAAGTTCCAACTTGTTTAGTGTTCTGCTCCAACCCACACCTGTACAATTTTCCTGAAGCAATGCGTAAGAATACATTTGGAAATTGGAGAACTGGATTGACTTCACTTGGCCTGCAAGTTGTCTTATAGAAAGTGACAGAGATTAGACTTCACTTTTAAAATGATGTCATGGGCACCTCAGACAGCCTGGGGAACTATTCTATGTGCTTTGTGAGTTTGTACCTAGCTCCTGCAAACCACAGCTGCCCTTTACTCTAGGCTCTATTTTTATCCCTGTTTCACAGTGAGAAAACTGAAGCACAGAAGGAATGCATGACTTCCCCAAAACCACTATCTGGTGGATGTCACAGCCAGGGCTGGGATCCAGATAGCCTGGTTCTGCTATGCGTGTTTAATGGTATCTTCCGTTTTATGACTTTATGATTAACTGGGAGGAGCTTTCCT
>PVJA010032100.1:12647-24482 GCA_004027025.1 Myocastor coypus
TTTTTGAGACAGGGTCTCGCTGTGCAGTTCAGGCTGGCCTTAAGCTCACTTTTGTAGCTTTGTAGCCCTGGCTGGTCTCAAACTCACACTGATCCTCCTGCCTCAGCCTCCCAAGTGCTGGGATTATAGGTGTGCGCCGCCCACGCCTGGCTTGTTTTCACTTTTAGAATCATATTCTAAGGAAGTGGACTAAGATGTTGGCACAGAGATCGTTGTTTCCCTTCTCAGATCATCTGATCCGGTAGCAGTTCCAGGTGTATGGGGTGGGGGTGGGGCATTCCACAAAGAAATAGTAAATGAACAAACTGTGAGTTATACACAAACAAAAAGTAAAAGTTCACAAAAGCGCAGACAAAATCATTTTATAACCATTGATGTGTGGTTTGCAAACTTTATAAATCATGTTTGTAGAGGAGGTTTCATTGATAATAGCTTTTTAAATAATCTGGTAAGTGGAATACGCCAGACTCCAAAAATTATGGACACTATTTTCTTGGCTCCCTATAATGTAATTATTATAAATCTTAGCAAAATGGTATGGTTATAAGGTGGTAGAATTAATTTCAAAATGTCAGTGGTAGTTAGTTGCTATGGTAGACAAGTTTTGGATAATTTTCATCTTATGCTCTGGTTTGGGAATGTTTTTTAGCTTTCTTAAGATCATTGTAAAGTGAAATAAATATGATTATTTTTATTTTTCTGGGTGTGGGGACTCGAACTCAGGACCTCGCACTTGTCAGGCAAAAATCATCTTTGTAAGCATAGGAAGTAAATATTTAGAGCTGGATTTTCCTTTGGGTCATGAATATGTACAAAAGCAAGGAACAGAAATAGAGAAAAATGTTGGTAAGAAAAACACTTTGTTATTAATAGTGGTTGTACTTACCCAGCCTGAGTGAGGTACTATTTCATTACTTTTAACTAACTGGACTAAAAATGGAGTGTTCCAGTTATCAAATAATAAAATGTACTATTGAAGCAATACAACATTTGCTTTTTAAAGGCAAGAGGAAGCACCTGTTTGGGGAAGTGTGCGGATTAGCTGCAGTCTGTGTCTTGCTCTGGAGTTTCAGCACAGCTGCCGCCTCTTCTCACCTCTGCCTGAGTTTCCAGTCATCTCACCCGCGGGTTGGGAGCCATCTTGTCCCAAGTACCTGGCACACAATAGGCTCCTTTTATGTTTGTTTAATGAATAGCTTGGTTTCTGGATTAGGTTGTTCATCTGACATTCTGAAATGTTTTTGCTTTGTAAGGTGTGATTTCTATTCTCGTGTCCATTGCCTCTAATAACACCCAGTCTCCAGGCACCATGGTCCACTAAAAATAGGGTATTCAAAGTTGGGCTACTGACTAAAATGGCCATTTTGATCTTGTGAAATTTGCTTCACAAGCAGTAAGGCCAATCCTTCTCAACTCCCACTTTTCTTGCTTGCCTTTTTTTTTTGGTCTTTTCTTTTTATTTATTTATTTATTTATTTATTTATTTATTTATTTATTTATTTTGTGGGACCAGGGTTCAAACTCACGACCTTGCACTTGCCCAGCAGGCACTTGTGCCTTGGAGCTAGCTCCCCAGCCCCTCCCCCCTTTTTTTTTTTTTTTTAAATCTAGTTAGTTTTTGTATTTAGTACAGGATCTACAGGGTCTCACTACACAGATTGGACTCATGATATGCCTGTTTTCAGCTTCCCAAGTACTGGGATTATAGGCACGTGTCACTGTGCCTAGTCTCAGTCACAGTCTCAGCGCATCCCAGGGGCATCGTTGGCACACCACCCCGGGGATCGGACCCCTGGCCTCTGCGCTCTGCCTAAGCAGGCACTTTGGTCCACTGAGCTATCTGGCCAGCCCTTGTTTCTTTGTCACTAATCTTCACACTAGAGTTTCTTCCTCAGCAAGTAGCTATCAGAATAGTCTTGACAACAGCCTGAGGAGCCCCTAGGGCAATGACAGGCGCTCTTACTGCTCTTCTCCAAGGGACAGTTGTCCTTCTCCAAGACCTCCTGGCTAGGCTACACCTGATGACTTACAAGAAACTGTAGCACACTCTTAGATGCCTCTGTTGTCTTTATGAGGGGGATAAAATTACAGTAAATGCCGCTGTCCTATGATGCAGTGGAAAGGCGGGCTCATGAAATATGGCATGACCTCATCCGCTTTCTTCATCACATTTGGTACCATAACATTCTGATGCTCTCCCAATGCCAAAAGGACCATGAAAGGTAAATGTTTTTTAAACTCTTCTCTTTTCTTTTCTTTTCTTTCTTTTCTTCCTTTCTTTCCTCTTTCTTTCTTTCTTTCTTTCTTTCTTTCTTCCTCTCTCTCTCTCTCTCTCTCTCTCTCTTTCTTTCTTTCTTTCTTTCATGGCCAGCTCCCAGCTGGGAGTGGGGCTGGTGCAACATGTGGTGCTGGGGGTTGAATCGCGATCCCTATGGTTGCCTAAGCAGGTGCTTTAGACTGCTGAGCAATCTCACCAGCCTAAAAGGTAAATACATGTTTTTCATAGATTTGGGACAGTGAGGCAGGCATGACAGTACAAATAAAGATACTTCCAAAAGAGGACTTCCAGAGAGTGACAAGAATAATGGGATAAGGTGATAAGAACAATGTGTTTGAGGTAAGAGGGAATATTCCAAGGGGGAGTAATGGTACTGTGTCTTTTCCTATAATACAAGTTCCAAATTTAAACATTTGCTTTATTTTTCAATCACAATACCACGCACACAAGCACACACACACACTCTTTCTCTCCTTTGATCCTATGAAAGAAGCATTTTGATTTCCAAAGGCATTTTCCTAATGTTTGAAAAGCTGATAGAACATTTCTTTTTGTTCAAAAAGGGCGCCAGCCCAGTGCTAGGTCTCCATGGGCCACGGGTGATTTCATCTCCACTGGGAGATGGCCGCCGTGCAGAACTGTCTGGGCAGCAGACGTGACGGTGACTCTGCGTGACCCCTTTCCTCTGCCCTTGTGCCATGGCAGCCAGGATCCCTTCTTCAGGCAGCACAAGGGTGCAACCTTTTCTTTTCCCCCTGACTGACTGTGTGCTGACTTCATGGCGGGATGAAGATTTTGCTGTGCAGAGTCTAACCACATCCTCGATCTGAGAAACAGATGTACCATATGATTTTGAGCATGGCACCCAGGATTTGGGTCTAGTTCAAGCACACAGCTCATAAAAGTCCAGACAATAAAAAGTGAAAATGTAAAAGATAAAAGGGTTTCTTTGAGATGCCATAAAATATTGTTTAAAAAATCATTCTTAGGCATAGTGTGCTAACCTTTGCATTTCCATTTTTTAAATAATTTTTTATTTTATTTATTATTTTTATTCTTGTTTCAGAACCCTTGTTTGTTTATTCACTCCTTTTTATGGCCGGCTCAGCCCGCCCCAGGGCAGGGCTGGCACAGCATGTGGTGCTGGGGATCGAACCGTAGTCCCTGAAGCTGCCCAAGCTTTCCCAAGCAGGTGCTTTAGACCACTGAGCCATCCCGCTGGGCAGTATATGCACCCAGCCTCAGGAAATGAATATCTGCTGGCCATTAAAAGCAGGTTGTACTAGTTCAGTAATGACATTTGAACCACTCTTTCTGCAATACAGGGTTTGCCGTCCTACATTGGAATGCGTCTATTTCCTCATCTCAGGACCCTGCTAATGCTTCACTTCTTATAGGTAAATCCCGTGGCAACAAGTAATACTGCCTCTGAAATCCCTGGCAAAAAGTTACCCAAGTTTTGCTAGAACTTAAAGGGAGGTTTGCTGTAACAATTGCGGAGCCCTTGTGAACATAATTATAGTTAAACGGGAGCCTCTAAACATTAAGGCGGATGCATTTACCGGGTTTTGTTTCCACTCACAGCAAACGACAGCATACACGAATCAAGGGCACACCGACTGCTAAGCCCTGCCCTTGCCGAGCTGCCATCTTTTCATGTCTTTTCCAGACAGGTGCCATTGGGCAGCTCTACCTTATCAGGAAGAGACAGAAGACTTGGAGGTGCCCTCCAAACCTGCCCAAGGTCAAACAGCAGAATTTCATTCTGAATCTTTCTGTCCCAAGAGCTCCCTAGCTTACTTAGTTTTGATATACTGATTTTGCTAACTTACAGTTTTTATTTTATTTTATTTTTAGTTTTTTCTTCTTTTGAGACAGAGTCTCGCTATGCAGTTCAGGTTGACCTTGAGCTCGCTTTTGTAGTCCAGGCTAGTCTTGAACTCACACCGATCCTCCTGCTTCAGCCTCCCAGGTATTGGGATTATAGGTGTGTGCCACCATGCCTGGCTTAGCTTACAGTTTTTTATACAATGCCATCTGAGGTTTCTTCAAACCAGAAACTGTATGAATGTAAAATTAGTCCCATTTGGATCCCAGAATTCCAGGACCCCAATGCCTTCTCTGTGGGCATGTGATGTAGCCACATGGAGCTCAATATCGCTAGGATCCTGTTTTCACATTTGCAAAACGGAGGGATGGCTGGAGCACCACACCATCTAAAAACTTTCCTCCTGTTTATGCCATTTCACTAAATGTTTATTTGAATTTCTACTATGAGGAAATTATTAGGTGACATAATAAAGGAGTAGGGAGGTATGACCCCAGAGGACAAAAGGCTCCAATAGGCAAATTCATGAACAAATTCATGTGTGTTTAGGTGTGCATGTATCTGTCTACACATATACAAATATGCATACATGAAACATACTTAGGGTATACAGATGCATATATCTACATACACATACACACATGCATGTGCAAGCCTGTGAGGATAGATCAGAGGTGGGACCTTAGAAGCTGGGTGGCTTGAGACAAGAGTGACCCTGTGCTCCATAGCAGGAGCTACTGTATTTTTAGTCCCTCTGCACCCTGGGCCTGACAGCCTAGTAAATATTTGCTGCGTGATTGCAAGTGTGAATGTGAAAGTCCTCATGAAGAGTGAATGGGAGGGAGGGGCTGGGGAGATAGCTCAGGGACACAAGTGCCTGCTGGGCAAGTGCAAGGTCCTGAGTTTGATCTCCAGTTCTGCAAACAAACCAAACAAAATAAGAATGAATGGGAGATAAGCCAGGTGGAGAAGAGGGTAGGGTGTGTATTCCAGACAGTAGAAAGAACAAGGTCACAAGGAACACAAAGAGTCTCATGGTGGATTGCGGAAGGCACTGGGGGTCTGGGTCAGGTAGGAGTGTGCACATGGGTTAGCAGCAGACTGGGTGGCCAGAGTTAGACTTGGGCCATGTTCAAATTAGCCACAGGTTTGGCTGGCCCATGGCTGCAGAGTTCTCTTACTGGGGAATTTTGACTCAGGAAAGAGTTATAGGGCTACTTTTTCAGGAGAGCTGGGGATGCCTTACTTATCAGCATCCATGGGACCCAAAGCAGTTTACGTGGCTCCTTAAAATTAAAAGAAGAACAAAGGAATCCCTTCCAGAAAAGGACACTGTGGGTGAATATATTCTAATTTTAAGAAACAAACACAAAACCATGCCAAATGTGAGCAGCTTCAGTTAGAGGAGACTTGTTGACGTTAAACAGCAAGTGGTCAAGTTGAACTCTATGAGGAACCGTGTGGATACAGGAAGCTGCTTCACCGTGAGGGGCTCTCCATGCCATGCAAGAATGGCGAATGAGGGAGAACAGGCTGCATTCTGGGAAATGGGAGTTTTTAGTTCCATCTCTGCAAGGTGGGAGGCTTTCTCCACTGCTTTGACCTGGGCTGGCCTTAGAACACCCAGGAAGGGAATGGAATATGGGTGATGGAATACTAATTCTTAGCGGGAGCTTCAGGAGGCCTTGCCTGACTTCCATTCACTCTTGTCACAGTTCTGTCACCCTGGCAACAAGGCCCGGCTACCTTGCTGATAGTCACTTCCACTGAAGCCTAGCCTTGCTCTACATATGACTTAGGGTTGACTGAAGGATGAGATTTAATACACACACACACAGAGGAATGTATAAAATTTACAAAAGAGGTTTGTAATGGCCACCTACAGCATCAGGTGTAGAAAGGTGTAAAAGGACTCTCTGTGTCCCGGAGAGCCTGAGAATCCAGTGAAAGTTCAAAGACCTGGAGCACACCGCAGAGTCCTGTGGGCGTCCATCTTGGAAAGTTGAAGAATCTATGCTGGAAGGCTGGAGATGGTCATTCAAAGGCAATGGCAAAGACAGGAGCTAGGCATCTTTCCCTTTTCATTCCATCCAGCCTATGAGCCTATTGGTTGGTGCCATGCATACCCAGGTGGGTCTTCTTCAGTAAGCAAATCATCCACACACCTTCAGACCTGTGCTATACTAAACTGCTAGGTATTCCTTATTCAAGTTGACATGACAATACCTGTCACACTACAGACATGTGACTAAAGCCATCCTCGATCTGTTGGTCCCTAGCTCGCCTGCCAGCTGACTGAAGAAATGTGGAAATGAGTGGGGTGTGGTGGTGCACGCCTGTAATCCCAGCACTTGGGAGATCGGCGTGAGTTTGAGGCCAGCCTGAACTGCATAGCAAGACCCTGTCTCAAAAAGACCAAAAAAAAAAAAAAAAAAAAAAAAGTGGAAGTGATAGCTGGTTTAAGCTTAGAGAAAGGAGAGAGAAGAGGAGGGAGGGAGGAGAGAAATCCAGGAAGAAAGGACAGGGAGGTGTTTTACAGAGGGGAGGGAGGAGAAAGAGAGAGAGAGCGGGAACTGACTTTCTGAATGTCTAGTAATTTTCTTCCTGGGCCATTCAATTTATATGCTTTATTCCAATCAATTAGGTCTTGATTGTTTCAAATTGGCTCATACATGTTTTAAACCCTTGAAAGTTTGATTTGGAAGACTTCCTTCTTGATTTGCAAAGTGTAGCCAGAGGGTTTTATTCAAAGCTTTTAGAGTGAGACGAATCTCCCCATTCGAGTTGTAACTCCATCATCTCCCATTGTATAATCTTAGATATCAATCTTATGCCAACTTCTGCATCTGAAAAGTGGGCTTACTAGGCATGTCTGAACTGCAGTGCATGCTGGACAGGCCTGGTTTGCACTGATGAAGAATTGTCTTGCTCTGTACAAAGCATGAAATATGGTTAGTGTATATAAGTAACAACACCTCCTTTTCAGTTCTGCTGTAGTGTAACGAGGCATGTTCATCCCACAGACCACGGGTTGGCTGTAGCTGGTTGTCTGATGCCTACACCTCCTGTCATGGTGAAGACTGGTTAGCTTACTCAAGCCAAGCACGCACCTCTTGCAGAGCCTGCGTATGCCAGTGCCAGCCGCCAGGGCGGCCACGTCAGCACTACCTATGACCTCAGACCCCCATGAACTGAGGGGAGGTGTTTAGTTCTCCACTTCCTGTCCACTTTCTTCCTCTACCTCATTTTCTTTCAGTTAAGTATGAGAACGAAAGTGCCATCATTGGTTCTCAAACCTCAAGCTCTTCTCAATGGTAAACAAGGGCCGCAGGGGTGAAATTTGGGCAGTTATCGTCTCCACCTTCCTGTTGGGACACAGCCAGATGCCAGCATCAGGCCATGAGGTTCAGCTGCGAAGCTGAGTGCCACCGCTTCTCTCTGCTGTCCCTCCTGTGTGCCTGCCTTGCGGAGCTGCTCAGAGTCTTCTATTCTAGGCATGTGGTGTGCTCTCTGGCACATAAACAGTCATTGACATATATTTACTGATGGGACAGCTGTATTTCTCCACTTCCAGGGGGCGGCCCTGCAAAGCTGCCTTCTACCTCAGCAAGTCCGAGAGCTCCCTAGACTTGGGAGGGAAGAGTGAGGTAGAACGTTCTGGATGGATGGATAGACACTAGCCTCTCACAAGCAGCTTGCCTGTCTCTCTGGTACTCTCCAAGGGAGAATGAAAGAGGCTTTGTTGCCATGGGGACCATGACCAGCCACAGTTCCCACTCTAAAGCCAGGGAGGTGGGTGTGAGTGTGTCTTCAGGTTCTTGTCTAAACTGTCTCTTAAATTTAAAGACTCTGCTTTCCTTACTGAAAAGTCTACTGGTATAGAGATAGGACAACTGACTCCAAATCAGGTAACTAGGTAAATACAAACTAGTAGGTGGTGATCAATACTGGGCCAAAACTAAACCACAGAGCAGAGATTGGGAAGGCTGAGGGGTGTGGGCCAATGTGGAACGGCCCGGCCCAGTGAGTGCAAAGGCTCTGAGGCAGGCGTATGTCTGGCATAGCTGAAGTGATCAGTCGTAGGACCTAAGTGTCTTGTGCAGTGCGGACTGGGAAGGAGCCATAGACGGCGACATCCTGTAGGTCATGGGCTGCCAGGTCAGAGACGGTCTGGTGCACCATGGTGAGGATGCCGCTTTTCGAGTGACGCAGTCTTTTGGTCCTCTTTTGAGGAATAACTGAAAGGATACAGGTGAGGGATGGTGGTGACTTATTTGGAAGATGGCAAGAAGTGGCTGGATTCTGGACGCATTTTCGAAGCAGAGCTGATGGCTTTGCTATAGTTTGAATGTGGAGGCAGGGTGGGAACCCCATTAGCATGGAAGTCTGATCTCTAGGTTAGATCTGTGATGCACAGAGGAGGGTGGACACTTTATCATCAGGAGCATAGATAAGATGCCTACCTGTTTTAGTGAGTCCTACAAGCAACAGACTTGATTTTCCTTTTGGAAACCATTTCCAAGTTGAGGACAACATGCAGCTTTTATTGAGTGTGAAATACTTCTGTCAACACGTTGCCTATGGTCAGCTAGGGGGAGCTTAGCCACCCAGGAGGCCAGTCCCTCCACCCTAGAACGTGAGGGAGGGTCCTGGGGCTTAGCCAAGGACCGTAGGTGACACACGGTAAGCAGTGGATGCTGCTGTGTTTCGTTTGGAGAAAGCAATTTCATTTTCAATCCTGTTTTCATTATCAGGGAGCAGTTTCAAGTTAGTGGTAAATTTCCCCAAACACTTCTTTTTTTAGATTTTTTAATCAGGAGAGGTCGGGTCATAAGCTTAGAGGTATGACAGGCAGTGGGATCGCTCTACAATTTAATGATGTGGTTTTAGTGCACTAAATACACATATAAATTGTATTTATTTTTTCCAAGAGCATATTTACTTGTAGAATCATGCTTATGTTTTATATTAGTAGAGCATACCAAGGGATTATAACATTTTATATAAATTAATTTGCTGAAAGCACTAGGATAATTGCAGATATTCTCATGCTTGAGTTTTTTTTCTAAAAACATTAGAATGTAAACACTCATGTAAAATGGTACAAACAAATATACAGCTTGACAATTCTATGCAAAGTAAACATGTGTGTAACCACTGCTCTTTTTTATTTTTTAGAATAGAATATTTATTGGGCAAGTGGGAACAGAAGGGGGACCCTGGTGGGTTGCCCCATAACCATTGCTCTTATTAAGACAAGAAGCATTAAAATATCTCCAAAGTTCCTTTCTCTGCAACTAGTATCTTCATTAACTCCAGACTCCTTAAGCAAAACCACCATTTCTCTCATTTGTTATTAATTAATTAATTAATTAATTAATTTGGCACAGGGTCTCACTATGCAGCTCAGACTCATAGTGATCCTCCTGCCTCAGCCTCCCCATTGCTATGGTTATAAGCATGCGCCACCACACCTGTTCTCAGTGGCCAGCATGGCATGCCTTGAACAAGCTGGCCAGCACAGCAGTTCAGGCTGGCCTTTCACTTACTTTTGTAGCCCAGGCTGGTCTTGAACTTGCACCAATCCTCCTGCCTCAACCTCCCAAGTGGTAGGATTACAGGCGTGCGCCACCATGGCCTGGCTTAGGTATATAGTTTTTAACCATCCTTGTGGGAGTATAGTTACAGCTTCTGATCTGATGTACATTTCATGTGATTAATGCAATGGGACATTAGTTTTCTGTTTACTGGTCATATGGCTATTGAACTATAAAATTTATTTCTATAGTTTTAATACAAGCTTATCAGAAATAGGTCATCTTTTCAATTTCTTTTTTGTAATTAGAAGTTTATTTTGAATTGTCCATCTTATTTCTCATTTGAAGATGGGATGTGGAATCAGATAGATGTGGTTTCAAAATCCCTTATTTATGATTTCAGTTAAGTCTTTTTATTATTATTATTTAGATTTTATTTATTTATCTACTTTTATGAAGAAATAACGAACAGTTTCACAACACATTAGAAGGACAACAACAATAATTAATATAGTTCACATTGTTTTCTTCATAGTAGTTGTTCAGAGTACAAGATACAGACATGATAACTATTCTAAACACTATTGAGCCAGGCGTGGTAATCCCAGCACTGGGGAGGCTGAAGCAGTAGGATTGGTGAGAGTTCAAGACCAGCCTGGGCTACAAAAGTGAGCTCAAGGCCAGCCTCAACTGCATAGCGAGACCCTGTCTCAAAAAGACAAAAAAACAAAAACAAAAACAAAAAGAAAGAAACAAACAAAAAAACCCACTATTGGTCAAATATTTCTTCTCATTGAATTAACAGAAAGTAGTTGTGTACATAGTCCAGTATTCCATAATAGTAGTGGGTTATCAGCAGAACTGGCAATGTCGGAAGCTGTTGACCTGAATATGAGACAAGGAAAAAAGCCATAAGATTGACCTGGTGCAATTTAGTATATGCTTAGATTTCCAAATTTTTGCGTAAAAAAGTGTAACAGTTTTTTTTTTTTTTTAAATCACATTCTATAGAATTATTAGAATATCAATGATTGATGGAAAATACTGGTTTCATGTTAAGTCTAAGGTATTCAATATGCAGAAAGACAGTGATGATAAGCTCAAGGACCGATGTTATAGAGTAATAGCATCATGAAGCTTCTTTCCTGGAGAATTAAGAACCTAAGTTTGCAGATCAAAATTTAGAGAAAAAGAAAGGCTACAAAGACAGCCAATATTTTGGTCCTTGCTCTTCAAGGTCAGCGAGGACTCGGGACCTAAGACCTTTTTCTTTCGTGATTCTTTTCCTTTTTCACAACTATGCAGTCACTGTCCTCGACATCTATTCTGAAGTTCCCTGTTTGAAGAGCAAGTGTTTTCACTGGCACAGAACGATGTGCAATGAACCCCAAAGACATGGAAGGTCGGGTCTCTCCTCCAGTCGCGTCCTCCTCTGGTGTCGGCATCCGATTACTCCTTGCCGGCCATCGCATCCCATCCGGGCTCCTCAGTAAGGCGGTTGACACCATCAGCCAGAAAAGCTCCCCGATGCAGGCGAGCTGATCGAAGGGGGTCTTCTCGTGGTGCATCTGGAACCTGGAGTCCACGGTGGCCTCCCGTGCCTGGGAAGTTTCTCCAAAACATCTTGTGGGCCTCCTTCATCCTGGCTCCTGCCACTGCCTACCTCCATCTGGGGGAGGTCATCCTTGCCGGACATCACGTCCACCTTCAGGTCATTGCACCCTTCGTACAGCTCGCACAGCTCTGCTATCTCCAACCAAAACCGTGGGATCACTAGCAAAGCAGCTTCTGCAGGAGAAGGAGGCGGGGACAGGCTCATGTTTGTTAATTAGGTTCATATCTTCATTGAGCTTTTGTTAGATTATTTTATCAGTTACTAGAAACATGTCAAAATCTCCCTGTGAACATACATGCATGTGGCTGATATAACTTTTATTTTGGTCAATGTTTGTCTTTTTGAGTCTCTATTAGTGGGTGGGTATATATATTTAAAATTGTTACATTTCCCTGAAGAATTAACTTCTCCCTTGTTAGAAAAGGTCCTTTCTAATTCTAGCAGCACTTGGCATGTTGTTAGTTGGGTATCTTGCTGTCTTTGGATTAGCGTTTCCTTCCTTCCTTCCTTCCTTCCTTCCTTCCTTCCTTCCTTCCTTCCTTCCTTCCTTCCCTCCTTCCCTCCCTCCCTCCCTCCC
>PVJA010032101.1:0-24369 GCA_004027025.1 Myocastor coypus
AAAAAAAAAAAAAAAAAAAAAAAAAGGTTTACATACAGAACTTCCATAATTTAAGAAAAGAAGCAAGCCAGACATAATACACATCAACCTTTTTAAAAAAGAGATTTCGTAGGTAACAAAACAGTACAGATTTGAAATATATACATAATATAGGTTATTGCATAAAACAATTCTATAATAAAATACTTAGGGGGAAAATAGTAAATTTCTTTATACATTCCAATACCTCCTTATTTAATTTTTAGGAAAATCAAAGCAATTTCAAATCTCAGGCTATCTACATCAAAGCAGCACAGAAGACTTGGCTTCTCAGTGCTATTATTCATTCTTTCTCCTTGAAACAGTTGAACTGGACTATTCAATGGAAAACTTCTTATAGGGTGATGTGACATCTGCATCACTTGGTGTATCCCTCTTAGAATAAGAAATGACATCTAGTGAGGTATGGCATAGTGTACACTTCTGAGTTAACGTGGGTCATGAAGTCCATATTTCGAGGCAGTATAGGTAGGTAACATTTTATCTATGAGAAATCAAGATCAAAGGTCTCACCATGTCTATCAGTTGTGCTTTGGATCTGAATCATCCCTCTCCTCCACCACCCCATGTGCTCAGTGACCAGGCCTGTGGAAGGTGATCGGATTGGCAGACTGGAGCTGACTCGCTCTTCTTCTGAATCCTGGTTTGAGGCAGGTTATATGGGGCATTACCTGAAAAGATATGCCACATTATCCTCCCTGTCTCCTCCCACAACTCTCTGCATCCTGGATGTCATTTTCATCCTCCATGATCGTCTGCCCACGCTCCTGCTTTAGAGCCGGCCAAGAGAATGCAGCCACGGGCCAGGATAAGTCTGCTCTATTCAGTTTTGGCTGTGACATATTTTGTTTTGGCAGTGAGGAGTAAGACACCATACTAAGCATTAGACCATGCAATAAAAAATCTCTGAGGGGGTATCCAAGTCTTATACTCTCTCTCTCTCTCTCTCTCTCTCTCTCTCTCTCTCTCTCTCTCTCTCTCTCTCTTTCTCTGTCTCTGTCTGTCTCTCTGTCTTTCTCTGCTTTGTCTCTATCTCTGTCTCTTTCTTTTTCTGTCTGTATTTCTCTGTCTCTCTGTTACTGTCTCCCTATCTCTCTGAGCCTATCTCTCTTTCTATATCTATTTCTGTCTCTATCTCTGTCTCTTCCTGTCTTCCTCTCTTACCATCTCTCCCTTGATCTCCCTCTTAGCCTCTGTCTCTGTCTCTGTCATTGTCTGTCTGTCTCTTTTCATTTCTCTCTGTGTCTGTTTTTGGCTCTGTCTGTCTGTTTCTCTCTAATCAGTATCTCTCTCTCTCTCTCTCTCTCTCTTTCTCTCTCTCTCTCTCTCTGATAAAGTCCAAAAATTGTCCAGAATTGTTTGTTAAGTGCAGAGATTTGTGTGATTTTATTTTTTTAAAATAATGTTAATGGCATACTTTTGATACAAGTGATTATCACATTCCTCACAGGGAATTGATGCCTGTATATTATATGCCTTATCTTGATCCTTCTTTTCCCTCCATTTGCCTCTCCCCATCACTCTTCTCTCATTCCTTTTTTCCCTTCTATGCTCTGTTTTCCTTTTCCCTTTCTTCTGGCCCTGCACACCATTCCCCTTCTTACTGGACATCTCTGACCTTCTTGCTTTTCTCTGCCTCTGTCATGGTCACTGTTCTGGCTCACCGCATAAAAATTTTATAGCGGTGTGTGCCTCTGATCCAAGCACTCTGTAAAAACTCAGACACAAGGATTGCAAGTTCAAGCCACTCGCAGGAATTTAGTGATTTATAGATCACAGATTTACAATTTAGTAATTGTAAATTACTGCCCAGGATGGAACTCTTTGTGTAGGGCTGGGTGCTATCTGCAGTACTTCAGACCAGAAATTCAATTTGGAACACACACACGTAGCAGGAATTTTTTTTAAAAAAAGTCTTCCTCCTCAACTCCAGCAGCACATTTGTGCTTTTGTCTTTGTCTTCGGCATGGGACTTCAGGTGTTGCTGAGTGTGTGGTGCCATTCGCAGCCTGCTTTCAGGTGTCACCTTCGCTGCTGCTCAACCAAGCCAGCCACTCTTGGAGAAATGACTGCTACTGTTGCTATTGATCTCTGCAGATTGTCCATTAGTCTGTCTGAGCTGCTTTTTACATTTATCATATATTTAATTTAGTATCAACACTCCTATGCCCTCTTTTGAAGAAGAACATTTTCTAAGATTGGACCAGAAAACATTTGAGTGGAGCACTGAAACGTGCTACTTGAAAGTTTATCTCCAGGAAAATAAATATAGACATGTGACAAAACAAATACCACTAATTTTTGAAGAAAGACTCCATATAACTCAGTGAATGTTAGGTGCGTGGGTACACTATGAAAATATCACAGTTCTTCCCTTGGAAAAAATATATATATAGGGCCAGTGAGATGGCTCAGCAGTCTAAGGAGCCTGCTTAGGATGGCTTAGGCAACCACAAGGACCATGGTTTCATCACATGTTGCCTCTCTCACCTTGATAGATCAATAGTGAGAAGAATCTTGGTCTCTTCTGCTCAAAGGTGTGCCACTAACTTCTCAAAACAATGCTACATAACTGACAAATTTTTGGTAAATATCTATTTAGTGAAATGTTGCTGAGAAATCTTGTAATGAAACACTTTATGACTTCTGATGGTCGGATTATCACACAATAACATTAATGTTTTATTTTGAACAAAAAGATAGGGTAGGCAGGAAAAGGGATAAGTCTATTCCTTACATGTTTCGATCATGATTTATCTATAATTTCAGCTATATAATTTCGTTCAATAAAAACAAGCAAAAATACATATGATTTTTAACATTTTATTGCAGAATACTACATCATGTCATAAATTCATTGGAAATAAAAAAGGATCATTGTCTCATTTAAGGAAGGAAAGGTTCATTTAGCTCACAGTTACTGGAGGTTTCTGTCCATACTCAGCTGGCTCCACGGCAGCGTGGCGCATGGCAGAGGGCAGCTGTCCATGACAGCAGCATAGAGCAAAACAGAAGGAGCACCTGAGACTACTAGAGGCAACAAATGTCCCCAGTGAGCAAATCTATCTCCCTCATGTTGCCTTCAGGCTATCAGCCCTGGGCTGGGTGCAGTGCTCACACCCATAATCCCATATAGTTATGAGCTCATCACAAACTCTAGGAGTCTACCCCTGACTGCATGAGGCTTTTGGGGGCACAACTAGACACAAACTGTACCTGTCATGGAACAGGGCATCCAAAGTGTCAGGATCCTCCTAATGGCTATCTGTGTACATAAATCAGCAGTAATCTGGTACTTATTATATTATTATTATTATTATTATTATTATTATTATTATTATTATTTTGTCTTTTTAAGACAGTCTCCCTGTGCAGTTAAGGCTGGCCTTGAGCTCACTTTGTAGCCCAGGCTGGTCTCCAACTCGCACTGATCCTCCTGCCTCAGCCTCCCGAGTGCTGGGATTATAGGTGTACGCCACCACAACTGGCTCATAAATTTGTATTTTGGTTAACTTTTGAAGATTCTAAGGAAAAAAAAAAGTGCATAGAGCAGCCCCAAGGGTAATAACTTGTTTCTAGACATCTTGTGAACTCAGAAAAGTTCATATCACTTCTGAATAATTCTGTAAATTAACCTAATTATATTGCAACCTTTTGCTGCAAAGGGACACATTCCCTTTTATATTCAAAATTCTAAACCTTGCTTTTGTAAATCACTATCATTTATCCCTCACTGGTGTGTGAAAATCGTTATTCTTGTCTCAACTCATTATTTCTTGTATTACCATTTTCTAAACTTTTTGAACATCTCTTTCATGTCAGGTGTTGTGCGGCTAGCACACATTCAGAAGTGAATAAGACAGAAAGTATTCCTTCAGCCAGGCATGTGGTGCTGGATGCCTGTGATCCCAGCGCCTGGGAGGCTGAGCCAGGATTGCTGTGCGTTCCACTGTACAAACCATTTCCTTTTCCAGGAGAAAGTACAAAACTATTTGGAATTTCAGTGAAGATGTAAATCTAAGGCAGATAGAGACAGTTAATGTGCCAGGTATTTTTTTTTTTCCCCCTCTAGCAAATCATTCCACCTTCCAGAAGTATGAATTTTCTAATTCCTGACAAAATACAGTCTGAAAGTTGGGAATCGCTGAAAAATGATCTCTTTTCTACTTTTGGGTAATGTCCTGGGTAGTAAGAAGCAATTGCTTCTATGACTTATAGAAGTTTCCCTCCTGACAACCATTAGGTAGAGAAGCAACTTCTGGAGACTGAGAATAAGTGGGAAGAAAAATCCTGCCTGGAAGCACAAGTGGGTGGTTGTTGGTAGCTGCCTCTACCACAACTGTCTCACCTACCATGCCAGCAGCAGCTCCACCTGCAGAGGACAGGACACAGAGGCTGTGGCCCCTCAGACTCCTTTTCTACTATGATGTTAATTGGTGTGGAGACTGCCTCTTCACTTCAGCCTAGGCCCACTGCTAAGTGTTTCTGTAGAAATTACCAATGAATAACTCAAATATATTAGTATGAAAAGCATCTGACGGGAATGCAGTCTATATAAGCACATCAGTGATGGACACGTAGAGGATTCGTTTTATTAAATATAAAGTACATTCTGTTACCTCTACCTTTCTTTTGTCTATAAAGTTCGAGTTAATCTGTGATTTATCTGTTCCTATAATCTACATATTCATGACCCTAGCCTTTCTCCTTAAGCTTCAAGCAGAGAAGCCTGCTCTTATAATCTATCCGATTTCATTTTCCTCTGATACTACTTCCTACCATGGAATCTAGGCAATAATATGAAATATAAGACCTTTAATTTATCTTTAATTATGTTAGCACATCAATACCTATTTAGTTTCAGTGGCTTTCCCCTATATAATATTTCTAACATAAAAGCTTCTTCATTTGCACCACATATATGCATATTTGAAAATTCCTATAGAAGCATCTACCTGCCTTTTACGTAGTCCAAGTAGGCATCATTGATTATACATCACTGAGTTCATAAGACTTCAGTCATTCTCACTATGTTAAGACCGTAACTCATACATGTCATATTTTAATATGTACTTACTTTGAGATATATTGTGAAATAGCATAAAATCAAAGAGGCCAGAGAAAACATCTAATATTTCTTATGAATCTCAAATTATTGTAAACTGCAATTCTATCAGCCCACCTTTTTCTTTATACAAATATAAAAAGGTAGCTAGGTTAACACAATCCTATAGCCCCAGATCTCTGGGAGCTAGAGGCAGTAGTTTTAAAAATTTAGCCCAGGTTGGGGAATTCAGTGACTTAATAAGACCATGTCACAAAATAAAAAAAAATGTTTAACAATTTTCATGGACTAATTTCTAGAATTCACTGATGAAAATATGATTTTACTGAGCTTATAAGTCATATATATTAACTGATTATGTTTACATATTTGTGGTCAAATCTTAAACACTTTTATGATATGGCCATTTATATAAGAATTATTAAGACAAAATTCCTTTAAGCCAATGCAGATCATTTCAACATGTGCCCTTTATTGAATGATCTCATAGAAATAGTCATTGCTGATCCTCTAAAATACACTAACATATTAATGTATGAATTATAGTTTTATTGTACAATGTAAATGGACCATGATTATTTTAAATCTGAATATGTTCATAAGATTTATAAATCACAATCTATACAATATTAAAGATTATCCCAAATATTGGAATATCTGAAACTACTTGGCCTGTATTCTTAATTGATAGCAATTATCTGAAGCTGAGTAATGAAAGTTCTCTTTGAAGATGGTTGAAAATGCCCAGCTTTGTTCTGACTCCAACATTTCTTATTTTCTTACATGCTTGTAATATTTTCCTAGTCATGTGAACATACACACTCCTGCTCTATGTATGATCAAATTTACAAGAAATATACTATGACAAAATGGATCAGGAACAGCTACATTTGATTTTGAAAATTTCTAGAATACAGAGAAAAAATCATAATGTATTATTCTTTATAATCCTATTCTGCAGGAGACTTAAATTGATGTCAATCTATAGTGCAATCTACCTTTTTGGAGTAGTGGGTCTGGAAAAAGAATTCAGTCTCTTTTCTGTACTAGATCTCAGTAGGAGAGGAAAACAATGCAATTGTTGACACTGCACGTTCTTCATTACCTCACTTGAGCTAGGAAGTAAGAAACATATATTTAATACATTACACACTCATCTGCTGACTTCCTTTTTTCTCTCACTCATTTCACTCAGTTGTTAAGTGAGCTGAATGAAGGGTTCTGAAGGGGAGGCACAGTTAGTTGTGCTCATTAAGTTTGGCCAGGTGAGTAATAAAATGAGACTATCTTTCATGTGGATAATCCATTGGCAGAGGAAGCTTTAAGGTTTTTGAGGCATCCACCCCAAAATGAAGAAATGCCATCCAAACTTCATGTCCCTTTCCTACTGATGAGGTTTATTTAGGAAATGTTGCTTGCCTGAACATTCATCTGTCCAACTCTTGACTATAATAATTTAAATACTCCTCCAGATGAATGTATAGGGACATAATAGTATCTGCAACATGAATCCTTATGAAGTCTGTAGATGATATACTGAAATAACTCAACTGAAGCTCTTTAATGAGAGACACACATTCACTTTAACTCTCACATGATTTCCACCATCCTTACCACTAAAGAGGTAATTATAATTCAGCAAGGTGCAGTTCAAATCATCTCCTGTTTCACACCATTCTGTACCATCTAGGTTGCAATGTCTGCTACTTGCTTTATAGATCTATGAGTAACTGTGAAGCTCAACATAGGCCCTACTCATTCACATGCTCATATATCTCATTACTAGGTTTTGAGTAGTTAGATTTCTGTGTGCTCCTTGCTTTCTTTTAATATTCTCTACAAAATATTACATCGTATACTGTTATGCAAAGAACGTGGAAGAGTAGCTTGACTCTGTGGTTTTCTCTCAGGATAAGTCATTGCTCTATTTGATATTTTATTCCCTTTGCTATTTGTTAGAATTCTTCTCTTAGTTATGGCATCATGGAAATGAAATATCCTTGTAAAGCTATTCTTTGGGAAGAACGAACTGCTATTTTAGGCACTGTCATGATACTGTGTCTTTAAAACATTAAAAATTCTCTGTTGGGCAGTCACTTAAGAGGTCAAATAGATATTATCCTGCCTGGTGTTAGGAAGGACACAATGCTCAGTAAGTACTTATTACATGAATCAGGAAACTTATGCTAGAAGTTCATTTCATAGATGAATAACATATTATTCCATAATGAGATATTGATGCTTAAAATTATTATATTTTATCAAAAGTATCAATAAAATGATACACTGATACTTTTTGACAATGACACCAATCTTCTACATTTTTTCTGATAAACCATATTTTTTTATTTCTGCCTCTTTTTCTTGTTGGAAATGTTCTAACATTTGCCTATGAAATTAATCCAGGGTCAAGTTTCAGTGCTTACTGATGCCTTACCCTTTTTCAGTGTTACATAAATGCAATCTCTAACAATATTTAAGTTTAATTCAATAATTTCATTTATTGATATGTTCTCCTAAGAATAAAACTAATGCAAATAATAATATATTTCAGAATTATCCACACTTTTTCATGCAAAAAGCAACAAAGGTCAAAGAAGTTAAAACAGCTTTATGAGATCACAGCATGTACTACTTGGTTGAAGCACTGAGAATAAACTATCATAAAGGATTTCAATTTTATGATTATTTTGATACATAACATTGGATTAGAAATAATTACCCTGAAACTACTTGTGTTTAATTTTCATTGGGTAGAAATTTGTCATTTATTGCAACATCAATGAAAATTCTCTAAATATACAGATCCAAAAGGGAATAAATCTAATGAAATTTTATTTATGAAGTACAATTGTGTTTTTGTATTAAAGAAAGATTACTGTGGGTAGCTAATTTTGTAACTATATAGGCCAAAGAAATCTATACTGACAGAACTTTGAAGCATGAGTGATGTGCAAGAATTATGGATATTAATTCAGTCTTTCCATGTGGTGTTCAGTGAAATATTAAGCTTTAGCGTCTGTGTTGGAGAGCATCTAAATATAGTTGTTAGTTTGCATTTTCATTTCATAGTTTGGAAGGGAAACACACACACACACACACACACACACACACACACACACACAAAATACACAGTCTTAATAGAATACTGTGAGGTCATTTCTGTATAGCCAAACCACAACATAGCCAGGAACAAAGCAGTTCACTTGGTTCTGTTCTGATCTGGTTTTCTCTACATTTCATTTTCCTCTGTGCTGATGTGAGTAGCTCCAGAAGTCTATTTTTCAAGAGATGCTAACTTCTATGAAAAATTCTGGCACAGACCATAACTGATTAGCTTGACTTAACAGTACAATTGATCCATTCTGTGACAGCTCTGTCAACAATCTGAGGTGCTGGTGGGGAGATGGAGATCAATATTTGAAGGCCCTAGATTCAAAAATGGAAATGCTAGAGCCAAGAATTTGAACATGGCACAAGAGTGTATTTTGTTTGGCAGGCACACTTGCTCGGGTTTCAAAATGTGTAATGCTTTAGGCATATCTGTGTATTCTTGGGTTTACCATTTTTCACTTTCTTAGCACCGGTTCACACACTGATTTTATTTGCCTGACACTGAAGTCTAGGTTTGCAACCCATGGCTAACTGACCACATCCTGCCAGTGTTGTACATTATAGTTTCATAGGATTTTAGCCAGACTAAGCTCTTGATTTTAGGACTTATAAAACTGGTCTAGAGAGGTGGAGCAGCTTTACAAGATGAGATGCAAGTTAGAGAAAAATGGAAACTAACCTTACAATGAATCTGAAATGTAGCTGATCATTAAGTCACATTGTTACATTTAAAGTGACATTATGCATAAATTATGCTGATGTTAAGCAGTTCAGTTATAAAGACAAATTCAATGTTGCATAGTATAAAACTTCACTCAAGTCATGTAGTTATCTTAAAACCATTCTGATCATTTTGTCACTGAGCCTCAAACTACATAAAGTTGACAAAATATTAGTAGAGTTCTAGAGAGTAAGTGATTGTGTTTATAGTGGTAAAAACGCATGTGTATTATAATCTCACTACTCTACTTGTTAGCCAATTCCATTTTTCTTACTTTATATCAAAGAATATTCAAGAAGCAAACTTCAACTGGTCTATTTGATCATTTAGTTTTAATCTTCTTTCAGTGAGCCATATAAAAGTAAGTAAAATATAAAGTTTAAAAGATGTATCATTTTGAATAGACACAGACTTATCTCTGTTATTTGTGAGCTTCTGAACTCAGTACAAGATTATACTTTTCCGCTTTGTGAAAGCTATAGGTGACATCTCATCTTCCTCAGTCTTTGTAACTGTGTCAGCACATCTGGTTTCCAGGTGTGGTGAGGATCCTATCAAGTGAACAAAATATGACATATCTCAAGCCCACTTGACAACTCATAAGAGTCAGTTTCTTATTACGTGGAATCCTCAGCATTAATTACAGGAACATGACTTCTGAAAATTTTTATGTAGTCTTCACACTATTTGATGATACACAGCTTCTTCTGAACACAGAAAAAGAAGGGCAAATCTTACAAACCTCTCTCTGTCTTTGTAACTGAACATGTGTCAGAATATTGTAAGCCATAAAGCATAATTAAAGATTTATTAAATTTAAGACTAAAAATGAGAGCACTGACCAGTAATGCTAGTCCCTTTCTGAATGAATATTAGATTTGAAATTTCCCTAGAAGACATGTGTAGAAGTTTCATCAGAATCACTTATGAATCATATTTATTATTTAATGCAATAAATGAAAAACTTATTATCTGCCAGATCTTAGAATACATCCAGTGAAAATATTATGCTACATGGACTCACATATTGAAAGGAGATATAAAGGAAGAGGAATTAGTAAATACAAGCACTTGGGGTGTATGATGAGTGTCTCAGTAGACAGATCAAACTTTATCACAAAACTCAATTTGCAAACAAATGATATTTTAATAAGAACTGTAAGCCTTGTTGTCATAGACATGAAATTAAAAGTTATCTGTAAATATTGAATACTCAATTCATTTTGAAATAATGGCCTCATACCATTATTTTCAGGTACCAAAATGAGACATATATATATATATATATATATATATATGATTCATGCACATATATAATTATTCTTGCAGTTGGTATGTTATACATCTAAACTACTCATGAATCAAACTGTTACTGAATACAAGAGATTACAGAATACTCCCTTTTGTAATATAACATAGTCATCTGTGTATGCATGAACATGTTTACCTATAGCATGATTTTGGCTTTGTAAATAAAGACCTCTTAATGAGAGGTACCAGCATCAGCCTCGTGAGTAAAGAGCTGTATTTCTTTTTGTTGAGCCACTTTGACCATAATTTTTTTCTTATTATGGATTTATCCTGTCTTTCTCTTCAGAAGCATTAATGTCTGCTAAGTGTTGTTCTCTGGAATGTGTGAGAGGGTTACCTGTATTTAGAAGTTTAACAAGATCAAATAAAAGTAGAAGAGATAACTTGAGAAAAAGAACACAAAATCTGCATAGACTAGATAATTTATCCCTGTGATACACTGACAAAAAAGGACAATATTGATGAAATCCAGTGGGTTAAGAGTTGAGTTAAGTAAGTTAGATGATTAAAAGAGAAATGTTGGAGACCTCAGAGCTGCATTTAGGCTCATAAAAGGATAGCTAGGCAACTTTTTTTGAGAAATATCTCCATCCTTAAAATAGGGAAGAGTGATTCAAAGCCACTGGGCAAACATGAGAATTTATTAACAGCAGGGCAGGTCACTAGAAAGGTGAAGCATACCACTAGATCAAGGATGGCAAATAGGTTTCATCTTGGTTGTCACGTCTTCTTGATTTGTAATGGCTGTCTGGAGAGACATAGAAAAAAAGAAGATTCTAAAATCTTACTTAAACTGAATAGTTTAGTGTCCTGTGATTGATTAGTCATGTCTGCATGGACATAGACATGTGAGTTATTGGCATAGATCATGTAATGTCTCTTCAGCCCAGCATAAAGTGTCTTACATAACTGAACAGATAAGGGTCTAAATTTGACTGGTAAGAATGATGGACCAAACTTCAGAATCCTAACTTGCCAGAGAGCTGATTGGTATCAAACAGGCCAACAGGATTCAGTGAGGTTTCCTAATACATTGCTAACCAGAGTTTGAGAATGTAGAGCGGGCTGATGTGCACCATTGCTTTATTCCCTCTATAATATACCAAATTTTAAAATATATTACCAAAGTCCAGTCAGAGATGAAAACAGAACAAAGAATACTTTCATGGTAGTGGACTTTTACTCTCAAAGGAATATGTCAGGAAAGAAAACACAAGCATGCTATGGGTACTGGCTCATGAACTGAGTTTTACCTGGACACAGGTAACTTCACCAGATTACCCTAACTGCATGCACTTACTTGTGAAATTAAGTCACTGTAAGAACAAAGTTTTGCAACTGGCATCATGACATTGGACAAGCTAACACGGAAGTGACCAATAAGCCTTCCTGTACTTAGGGCTGTGTGTTAGTAGTGGAGCTGTTTAAATAAAAGCATGGCCTAAAAATTGGTGAGCCAAAGTACAGCATAAGGAAATCAAGAAGCCTTAATGGGAAAATACATGGTAAAGCCAGAACAGGGAAATATTTTATTTTTCACTCATTCTTTTATATTTATAAGGGCTGGGGAGTTAGCTCCCTGGCACAAGTACCTGCCAGGTAAGTGCAAGGTCGTGAGTTTGAACCCCAGTAACACAAAACAAAAACAAACAAACAAAAAAGAATACTTTATTTATTTATTTATTCATTTGTTTATTTCTACAGGACAGGGGATTGAGCTCTGGACCCTGTTACAACAGGGAAATAAAGGGAGCACCTGGTCCACTTGATTTTCTTACAAATAAATTATGTATCTGGAGTTTCAGTATGTATCTGAAATTAGGTTTTTCCTTTTAAAATGGAAAGCTTTCAGAAAAAGAAAAGTTTGTGTTAAGGCTATGTACACTTAAGTATATCTATGCGTGCACAGTTATTTTCCTAAAACTATATACCTTTTTAAATGTTGAAAAAGATGCAATAGAGAGGCTATGAAAAATACAAGAAGGATTAAGTGAAGATTTGAAAAGGAAGACTTGTCGACATGGGGAGATCTCAAACCAAGGATTTCCTAAGCAAAAAAACCTATTCCTGAACTCAGGGAGCAGTATAAGCTTTTTAGGTTATATTTAATTGAAAAATACTCTTGCCCTAATTATTTTTGTACCAGGGATCAAACTTAAGAACTTACACTCCCCAAGCTGGTATTTAAGCCACTGTGCTATATCCCTGGTCCTCATGGAATAATTCTAAATAGATCCTATTGGCTACCCCAGAGTCTGTCTTTGGATACTACATAAATTTACCTAGTAGTCCTAATTTGCTTACAACTTTCCTGAATTTAGTAATGAGGCTGACTGTTTCATAAATGAGAGTGAAATGTACCTGGTGAGGAGAGAAGTAGGGTTTTCAGAAAATGTTTCATTATGGAAAACTCATCTTTGCTTGAAAATCAGAGAATTTTAGTAAAGTACATGTTCTTGATCTCATGCACCAGTGAAAGGACTTGAAAAGCAACCTCTATTGCAATGTGACACATCCACTGAAAGTATAGTGTGCTCATGCACACATGTGAGTGAATGTCTGTGTGTGTGTGTGTGTGTGTGTGTGTGTGTGTGTGTGTGTGTGTGTGTGTGTGTCGGGGCATCATTTGGAATTCTTCATCTAGACTAAGTGTATAATTTCTTTAATGACAACTGAATTTGGTTTTACAAGATCATGTATTTTCTTTACACAAGGAACTTCATGACTGAATACGATTAGAAGTTCAGTAATTTCAAATAGATTTTTGATATAAAAATATCCTAGTAGGTGTGTTAAGGTCACTTATTTTATTTGAGGGAGTAAATCATTTTTCCTTATTGTGCTCATTGTTTTGTAAATATCAGCCTAATTGTTAGAATCAGTTCTAATCACATTCTACTATTTTGTAGAGTTGAAAGGTTTCTTTTAATATAAAAGAAAGTACATTGGTCACTTCCGTTTTGATATTTTCTTAATTTCACTTAAAATAGATATATGTATATTTCATATTGCATAATATTTTGATATAAGCATATATTATTAAATAGCATAATGAAGTTATTTCTCATATATATTAACTACTACGCTATTGTTGTGGTACGAACACAGAAAAGAATCTCTTCATAATTTCTAAATATATAATAGAGTTATTAGCTGTACTCAGTATAATATATCCAACAATAGAGTTCTTGAACTATATATGTGATCACGTAATGTGTGTTACTCTGGGCCTGGCTCATTTTACTTAATAAAGTGTCTTCAAGGCTTCTTTTCCATGTTAATGCTGAACCATGTTCACTGTGTATATGTGTGACATCTTCTGTGTCCCTTCATCTGTGAGGACACTTGAATACAGCTAATGAGAATAGCATTGAAACGGACATGGAGTGTAGACCATGTTGAATTGCTATCTTTCTTTTTTCCATTCTGGCTTTGAAATGTAATCAGAAATTTTAGTCATCAAGTCAAAGTCCTTAGCAGAGAAAATGTCTAGGAAAGTAGCGATAAAGGAAATGAGTAATAATGCCTAGAATTGGATTACACAAGAATTTAAAAAGCAATGACAAAGCCGAATGTTTATGAAGTGTTTAGGAAAAGGCATTGCAGCTATTTTATTTTCAAAATTTTTAAAAGGAATGAGTTAACAAGCAAAGTTCTCTATTATTTGGCATTTTGGTAGCAATGAATCCATTCATTACTTGTGATACATTAGAATAGTAAATAACAATAAATTAAGAAGCTGAGAAGTTGTGTGCAGTTATCGTCATTTTACCATAGAAGATCCACAACTACCTTCAATTGTCAATTCTCATTTGTCCATTCATTCATTCATTCATTCATTTGTGTGTGTGTGTGTGTGTGTGTGTGTGTGTGTGTGTGTGTGTGTGTGACTGAGTTTAACTTTGTGCCACAGCTGGCTTCAATTCTGCCATGGTCACCTTAAGAGGGGAGATATATTCATATTTCACTACATATGAGCTCCTCTGACTTTTTTAAAGTTATTTTTGGTGTAGCTAGTTATTATATGTAAACGAGCAAAAGACTTTTAGTTGACATGGTGTAGTGGTATGTTTAACAGTAGTAAGCATGTGTAGGAGTGATAACATAGGTGCCACAAACATGTTTGATGTGAATGCAATCATTAATTTCAAATTATTAATTTCACTGAGTACATCTCCAGCTCTGCTTCTAAAAGCTTCCTTACACTGCTTTACTTACTCTGTGTCTCTCATTTGAATCTCTCTTACCACCCCTCACTTGATTAGACAAAGGCATTACACACTGTAATGTCTCTGATTATGCAAATGTACTCAAGTCATACCCTTTGCCTAGTGAAGTTTTATCTTTCTCTCTCATGTGTATTTTTTTTTTTTGAGATCCTATATATCTTTTTATTATTTTCAGTACTGGTGATTGAACTCAATATCTTATACTTGCCAGACAAGTGCTTATTCTACTGAGCTGTTTTCCCAGCCCTGAAATCCTATATATCTTTAAAGAGGAAAAAATGGGCCCAGCGGGATGGCTCAGTGGTCTAAAGCGCCTGCTTTGGAAAGCTTGTGTGGCCTCAAGGACCATGGTTAGATCCCCAGCACCACATGCTGTGCCAGCCCTGCCTTTGGGGTGGGCTGAGCCGGCCATAAAAATGAGTGAATAAACAAACAAACAAAGGTTCTGAAACAAGAAAAAAAAAATAAATAAAGAGGAAAAAATAATATTCTCCATAGTCTGAAACTTTCCGGATCACCTCATGTGAGACTGTCTTCCTCCAAATATTTATTAACTTTGTACATCTTTTGAAACATGTTTCCCTGTTTGTTTAAATTTGTTTAATTTATAATTGTGCAATTATCTTATTTCACCTACAAATCAGTAAGCTATTTAAAGACTAAAGATAAAGTTTAAAATGCAAGATATATATGTATATATGTATATATATATATATATATATGTGTGTGTGTGTGTGTGTGTGTGTGTGTGTGTGTATGTATGTATATGCATTACTTAAGATTTTAACTTGAAAAATCTTAACAGGTTGTGAAAATTTAATGCACAGAAACAAAGGAAATATAAAATTTAGAGACAAAAGGTGCTTACTAATTAAAATTATAGCAAAACCTTGGCAAAGCCTATTTATTCAACATGTTCTCTAATGCCCAGTTTCCATAGGACAATGCAAAGCAAGACAGAAGACAAATGCCCACACTGTGGGTTTCACAAAACCTGAGAAACCCTAGGGAACCATATCTGCCTTAGTGGACAGCAAATATGTCTGCCCTCACTTAAAATTTTTTTTCACAGGTTTGCCATTCATAATGCTTGCATCCCTAGCACATTTACAGAACACAGGGCAGTTCCTTCGTGCACCTGCTTTTCTCTACCTCCCTTCCCCCTTTCTCCATCTGATCCCCTTTCCATTTTAGAAAGAACGCTTTCTTTGCTTTCTATTATCTTTTATTTAGCTCTTCATTTATAATTTAGATTTGAAACCATGTGATATTGAAGCTCATGTGTCTCATTTATTTCACCTAACGTTGTGGTGCAAGGTACATCCATTTTCTGTAAATGACTCAAGTTTATCTTTCTTTACTTAGAGTGTGTTCGCTGTGTGTGCATAGCCCACTTTCTTCATGCATTCATCTATTGGTGCACACACAGCATGCCTCCGAGGTTTAGATACTAGGAATCGTGCTGCCATAAATAAGGACATATTTATCACTGTGAGACAAGGTCTTTAATGCTTTGGGTTCTGCACCTATACGAGGGATAATTGGGTAGATAGAATTTCTACCTTTAGTTTCTTGAGGAATGTCCCTTAGCCCCCATGCTTTTTTTTAAAAAAAATCAGAAATATTTTAAATATTTTATTTATGTATTTATTTATTTATTTATCTATCTATCTATCTATCTATCTATTTATTTATTTATTTATTTATTTATTTATTTATTTATTTATTTATTTATTCAGTACAGGGTCTCGCTACACAACTCAGACTTGTAGCGATTCTCTTGTCTCAGCTTTCCAAGCCCTGGGATGACAGGCATGTGTCCCTGTGCTAGGTCTCTCCCTCAGTCTTAAGGGAACCACTGTATCTATCTTTCCAATCTGTCCAGCATAAAAATAGCTTGTCACAAAAATATGCAATGCCTTTTTTCCTAACACATGTGAAAGCCTGAGCAACACTAGCAGAGCTGATACTCAAAGGAAAGATTAATTGTGAATATTCTTCCATGATTCTTGACCTTATTTCATGAGTATGTTATATTACCATAGTACTAGGACTTAATTCCAAAAATCTAACCGAAACAATTGTGAAATGTATGAGAGGCTCTTTGGAATATTTAACAGCCCATTGTGTCCTTATCAATTGGAAGTATTTTCTGTTTAATTGTTTCTCCTGCATTATGTTTTCCGCAAAATTGCTGACAGCCTTCTGATCTTGACTCATACAGCTCTGTATACTTTATAACATAAGAAGTTAAGCAAATTAATTCTCTCATTTCAATTTTTTAGAAAGAACATATCATTAGCAAGAGCAATGCAATTTAATCCACAGGCTTATGTTTAGCAAACAAAACATGCTACAATATATTTCTCTTTAAATATATAGATCTGAAAGAGAGATATTTGATAAACATTTGATGACTACATCTCAATTTCTACATTATAAAGGAATGCCCTACATTAGATGAGTTAATTGGTGGCCAAAATCTATAGAACTAACTCTCTTCACATATTTTGATGGAAAACTGAACCTACTGTCTACTACTATATTTGCTACTAATACTATTAATAATTTCAATATAAAACTGAACAATTAATCCATAATCAAATATTGAAAAATTTGTAAATATGGTCATATACTTAATTTCTGTTATTCTTACCCTAAATTATGAACATGAGACTCAATGACTAAAATGAAACAATGCAACACATGCTATGAGCAGAAACACTGAGAATAAGCTGTATCTCCATCAGTATCTTCCTTTTGTTGGCGTGAGTTAAAACATGTATAACTTCATTTGAAGAAACAGTAATGTTTCCTGCACAGAAATATGGCATCGTTAGAGCCTCAAGACAGAAAAAGTGGTTCCTTTCCCCAGCCTCTACAAAGGCTGTTCTCTGTGCTCTTAAAAAGTTTTGCAGGAAGTGAATTAATGTAATAGTTTTTACAGTCTGTATAATATAAAATAGATTCAGATTAAGCTAGCAGACTTGTTATTTGACAGTTTATAAAATATTTTAGTATCTTTTTGGCAGTAGCAGTCTGAATGTTGGCAATGTACACATTGCTTGCAGTTTCAAAACCTTGTAATGAGTATTTTCCACTGTAATAGCAGAGCTGAAATTTGGATAAACCACTTAGACTTGTGAACTCTGACATGCATGGTAACAATGTCTTTGTAAAAGAATTTTGTCAAGTATTGGAGCTCCTACTAATAGCACATCCATCTTTCTGCACACCATAAATCTTAAGAAAATTTCTATTACTCTGCAATTTGTCTGGCTTATGCTATTTATTAGCCATTTTATTCTGCTGCTTTAAGAAGTAATGTGATGTTCATTTTATTGCTGGTTCAATAAATTGTTAATTATAATGCAGTGATTGCAGCTGACGTGATTTAAAAGCCACATTAGCACTATAGCATTAAGTTTTAACTATTTTACCCTTCAATTCCCTGTTTATACAATAGTAAAAGGAAAATAGCCTTAGACTAATTTAGAAAATGAAGGTACTTATATGTATTGATCACAGAACATATAAGGAACTATTTTTAACAAAGGTTACACTATTATATTCTAAAAAGCAGGTGAATATTACATAATGGAATACTGGGCATAGTATATGATGCTGGTACAGGTAGTATGTTAGGGAAATCAGTCTTATTTATAAATATCTGTATTTTAGTTCTTATCTGAACTATGAATTAGCAGACGTTAGTCTGTTAATTTTATAAAGTTTCTTTCAGAATTAAATAATGTTAAGCAATATAACTGGATTTTGAAATGAATTTTTCCATTTTATATCTCAAATACCAAATATGAAACACTATGAACACTGCTTTTCTATTTCTTTGAGTTTCAAATAAGCTATCATTCCCTTTACTATAAGAATGTGAATATCAGGCTTACATTGTCTATCCTTTGAGACAGATTAAATCAGATGCTTGTGAACACAGAAATTGTAGCATCCCAGTGTCATAACATTAACAATCAAAGATGTAAGAACCGGCATAATTTTAGAGTATAAATCCTATTTTTTCACCTAAAGTGTGTTTTTTTTTATTTCTTACTTAGTTCAGCCCAATGTAAACTGAATTCTGTGGAAACATATTTGTTCATTACCCTCTCAACATCCTGCAAAAATCTCAGAAAAATACATATTCTTCAAATTAATGTCAGATAGTTCCAGAGCCTTCCTCTAAGGCTGAATTTGTACATTTTCATTGTTGTATAACCAATGACACATAATTTAGTTAGAACAGTGATTGTGTAGCTAGAAAACAACCCTGTGAATACTGGTAAAATGAGCTAAAATAATTGGGTCTCTATGAATTTAAAGGATCAGTTTTCAAATTCAAGAAATAGGAACTTAGATTATTTGAGTCTCTTTGTGCTCCCTTCCCTCACTACATGAGGCACTTTGGATTTGGCCAAATCAATTAATTTTTCTGCTTTTGGTTACAGCATCTGTGAGATTTTGTTTAACAAATACATGTTGAAAATGTGTATGTGTGAGCATATTAGGCATCATATTCTGTAGTGGGAATAAGCTTTATATAAATTTATAAATTTTATATAAATAAAAATTGAGGTTAGTAAAATATCTTTGGTTTCCCCTCTCTGGAAATAAAGAATTTATCAAAAAATCATCATATTATTTTATGCTTTTCTCAGGATTGAAGTGTCATCCTTTTTGTCTCTTTTCTTTCTTAAAAATTCATTTGTATTTTTAAATGAAGTCAACTGACTTCTCTGCTAGTGTGCAACCCCGGCCCCACCAGCCACCAGAACTCAGTCCCTGCCTGCCCATTCTGACAGACTGGGCCCACACCCAAGTAGGACCTCTCCATCAGCATGTGCCCCAGCAACCCAAGCCACTGGAACTCTGCCCCTGCCCATGCTGACCAACCAGCTGGTGCCCAGGTAGGACCTCTTTGCCATTGTGCACGCCAAGCTCCACCAGCCACCGGAACTCTGACCCCACCCACACTGACCTAACAGGCCCTCCTCCAGCTGCAGCAGGAAGAAGCTGGATCTGGTACAGCAGCCAGATCCAGTCAGGCACATGTGGATGGGATGAAGATTGGTGGACCCAGATCCAAATTTTGATAGGTGCTTACAGCATAGCTTCACCAAAGTGTAGAGGTCATACAAAATGACAAAGAGAAGGAGCAAGATGCACTCTCAGGTCCCAAGCCTATCCAGAACAAATACAAGAGATAATGCTATGGAAGAAAACAGGAATCATGCAGCTGAAATCTCTGAGTTGGTAGCATCGGAGGTAGAGAAACACGTCCAGAAATGTATAGAAGAACTCAGTTCAGAGATAATATCTGAATTAAAAAAAAAAAAAGAAATGCATAGATTAATAGAATCTTAAGTGGAAAGAGAACTGCAGAAAAGGATAGAGGAAATCAGACCAGAAATAACTTCTGAAGTAAAAAAGACATCTTTAAATTGATAGCATCTAAAGAGTTGAACAACTACAAAAAGATAGAGAGGAGAACAGAACAGAAATAAGCTCTGAAGTAGAGAAAGAAAGGATAACCACAATGAAATAAATACTTAAATGTCACTCAAGAAGACACTGAGTGGAAAAATGATGGATTCCTTGAATGCACAATATAGGGAAGAAAAGATGGCATGAAACAGTTTCAAACGATATATAAGGAAAAGAAGTCTCAATCACAAGCTGGCAACACCATATGAATAAAAGTGAGGGCAGAACTTGAGACCTTGAAGGCAATCACAGCTAGTGAAAAGGTAAGACAGGATCTCTTAAAAACTAGGAGGCAGGAAAAAACAATTCAACATCTGGAAGATGATGCAAAAATGAACAACGTAAGATTAATAGTAACCAATGTAAAAGTAGGAGAATACAAGGGATATAAAAAGAGTATAGGCAGAAGTAATAGCAGAAAGCTTCCCAAATAAGAGAAAACAACTGGACATTCAGGAAACTGAAACATACAGAACTTCAAATAACATCAACCCAACTAAAACACACCCAGACATATAATAGTCAAGATCCCAGAAATCCAGTAGAAGAATAATATACTAAAAGTCACTAGAGAAAAGAAATAGATCACATTTAAAGGAAAACCCATCAGAATGATGGCAAATTTCTTTTCACAAACCATGAGGTCTAGAAGAGCATGGGGCAGAGTGCTTCAAGTCCTCCATGAAAAAAAATTCCACCCCAGACTGCTATACACTGCAAAACTCTCTTTCAAGTATGAGGGAGAAGTGAAATATTTTCATGAGAAGGAGCAACTAAAGAATTTCATGATGTGAAAGCAAACCTTATTCAGACTACTAAAAAATATTTTCGAGAGAGACCAAAATGACACAAACTCCATAAATAAAACAGAAAGAAGCCACCAAGTAGAGCAACAAATTAAACACAGGAGGAAAAGTGGTAAACAGTAGTAAGTAAAAAACATGCCAATCATAAGTCAACACATTTCAATTATAACCATCAATGTAAATGGAGTCAATTCTCCAACTAAAAGAAATAGAGAAGCAGAGTGGATAAGGAAACAAAATTCAACAATATGTGGCATATAGGAAACACACGAAAGCAACAAAACTGAATCAGAACTTGGAACAATTTAGACGTGGTGATGATACACAGAGTGTTCCACTCAACTACTTCTAAGTACATATTTGTTTTTTGCTGTTCACAGTAAATTTTCCAAAATAGACCATATACTAGTGCACAGGTCACACTTAAGTATATGCAATAAAACAGAAATTATCCCATGCATATTATCTGACCCTAGTGCATTGAAACTGCATAAATGACAAAAGAAACCACAAGAATCCCAGAAATTCATGGAAATTAAACAACACCCTTCTCAACAACCAGTGAGTTACAGATGAAATTAAATAAGAAATTAAACAATATCTAAACTTGAATGAATATTCAAACACAATCTACCAGAATTGATGGGATGCAATAAAAGTAGTTCTTAGAGGGAAATTTATAACTCTGAACTCACCCATTAATAAAACAGACAAGGAACAAATAAATACTCTCATGCAGCACCTAAACTGACTGGAAAAGGAAGAGAAAATGAAACCAAAAGTCCAAACATGGGAAGAAATTATAAAGATTAGAGCAGAAATTAACTCAGTCAAGACAAAGAAAACAATACAAAGAATTAATGAACCAAAAGGCTGGTTCTTTGGAAGATTAAATAAAATTGATATACCCCTAGCTAACCTCATCAAAAAGAGGAAAAAAAAAAGTCTCAAATTCAAGAAATAAGGAATGAAAAGGGTGAAATTACTACAGACCCAGGAGAGATTCAGAGAATCATAAATAGCTACTTTGAGAATACTCTCACAGAACTGAAGACAGATGAGATGGACAGGCTCCTACAATGGTGCAAATTATCAAATCTAAATCAAGAAGATATGAGAACTCTCAATAACCCAATAACAGTGAGTGAAATACAAAATTTAGTAAAAAACCTACCGACAAAGAAAAGTTCAGATTCTGATGGATTCACCACTGAATTCTACAAGAAATTTACAGAAGACATAATCTCAATAACCCTCAAACTCTTCAGTGAAATTGAAAGGGGAACAATCCACCCAAAATCATTCCTAGAGGCAACTATTGCACTGATTCCAAAGCCAGAGAGAAATTCAACTAAGAAAAGATGAGTGCAACACAATTTGTCTCATGTACATAGATAGATGCAAAAATCCTCAATAAAATCTTCACCACTAGAATACATCAAATCAGCGGGAAGATTATACACCATGATAAGGTAAGATTCATCCCAGAGATGCAAGGATGGTTCGATATATGCAAATCTATCAATGTAACACACTATATCAATAGAGCCAAAGACAAAAATTACATGATCATCACAATTGATACAGAAAAGCCTTTTCTTTTTTTTTTTTTTTGGTTTTTGTTTGTTTGTTTGTTTGTTTGTTTGTTTGTTTGTTTTTGTCTTTTTGAGACAGGGTCTCACCATGCAGTTCAGACTGGCCTTGAGCTCACTTTTGTAGCCCAGGCTGGTCTCGAACTCACACTGATCCTCCTGCCTCAGCCTCCCGAGTGCTAGAATTACAGGCGTGCGCCACCATGCCTGGCTAGAAAAGCCTTTTGGTAAAGTCTAATACTCATTCATGTTCAGAGTCCTACAGAAAATGGGAATAGAGGGCCTCTACCTCAACTGATAAAAGCCATCTATGACAAACCAATATCTAGCATAATTCTAAATGAGGAAAAACTGAAATCTTGCACCCTCAGATCTCATACAAGGCAAGGATGTCCTCTATTGCCACTCCTATTCAATACAGATCTGAAATCATTAGCTACAGCCATTGGACAGGAAGGAGAAATAAAAAGAATAAGAATAGGTGAAGAAGAAGTTAAAAATCATATTTGCAGATGACATGATAATCTACTTAGGAGACAAAAAAAAAAAAAAAACTCCACCAAGAAGCTCCTAGAATTCTAGAATTAATACACAAATTCAGTAGCATAGCAGGTTACAAAGTCAATACACAAAAGTCACTAGCATTCTTCTACACAGATAACAAACACACTGAGAGAAAAAACCTAGAGAAAAGATAGGAATTGCACTGAAGAAATGGAAGTACTTGGGAATTAACCTAACTAAAGAAGTAAAGACATTTCCGATGAAAACTACAGTACTCTGAAAAAAGACAACCTAGATGATCCCAGAAAGTGGAAAGATATTCCCTATTCCTGCGTAAGAAGAATCAACATTGTGAAGATGTCCACGCTCCCAAACTGTTATACAGATTTAGAGCCGGGCGTGGTGGCTCACGCCTGTAATCCCAGCACTTGGGAGACTGAGGCAGGAGGATCAGTGTGAGTTCGAGACCAGCCTGGGTTACAAAAGTGAGCTTAAGGCCAGCCTGAACTGCATAGCAAGACCCTGTCTCAAAAAGACAAAAAAAAATAAATAAATAAATAAAAAATAAAATAAAATATATATATATATATATATATATATATATATATATATATATATATATAATCAACATACCTCGCATATCTGGATAAATCATTCCTAAAATTTATTTGAAACCAAAAAGACCTAAAATTGTAAAAATAATCTTGGGTAACAAAGACAAGATAGGAGTTATTAGAATTCCTGACCTAAAGTTATACTAATATTAAAAGAGAAATATTAAATACCTTAGAAAATAGTGCAAGAAAAATCTTTAAAACATCAGGGTAGGCAAAGTTCATGGACAAAAATCAAAATGTACATTTAACACTTGAAAGAATCAACAACTATTTATGATTCTCTGTATCTCTGCTGGGTCTGTAGTAATTTCACCCTTTTCATTCCTTATTGTTTGAATTTGAGTCCTTTCTTTCCTCTTTTTGATGAGGTTAGCTAGGGGCTTATCAATCTTATTTAATCTTTCAAAGAACCAGCTTTTGGATTCATTAATTCTTTGTATTGTTTTCTTTGTCTCAACTGAATTGATTTCTGCTCTAATCTTTATAATTTCCTCCTGTCTTCGGGCTTTGGATTTCGTTTGTTCTTCCACTTCTAGTCGGTTTAAGTGTTGTGTAAGATTGTTTATTTGTTCCCGTTTTATTTTCTTAATGTGTGAGTTCAGAGCTATGAATTTCCCTCTGAGAACTGCTTTCATTGCATCCCACAAATTCCGGTAGGTTGTGTTTGAATTTTCACTAAATTGTAGATACTGTTCTATTTCTTCTTTAATTTCATCTGTGACCCATTGGTTGTTGAGAAGAGTGCTGTTTAGTTTCCATGTAGTCCTGGAATTCCTATGGTTTCTTTCATCATTTATTTCCAATTTGATTGCACTGTGGTCAGATAATATGCATGGGATAATTTCTGTTTTCTTGCATCTACTTAAGCATGATCT
>PVJA010032102.1:0-24350 GCA_004027025.1 Myocastor coypus
GATCCTCCTGCCTCAGCCTCCCGAGTGCTGGGATTACAGGCGTGTGCCACCACGCCCAGTTTATGTTCAGGTATTTTTATCTTTGAGACAAGGTCTCACCATGTGGCCCAGGATGGCCTCAGACTCATGGCTGTCCTTCTGTCACAGCCTACAGAGTGCTGGGATCATAAGCATGCACCACCATGCCCTATAAGAGGTGCCTTTTTTAAGGATTGTCAGAGCACAAGACTACCAGAAATTAATTATGGCAGCTGCTGTCAGCACCTTCATTTACTGTAGCTGCAGGCAAGTTGCTCATCTCAGAACCTGTAAAATGGATTTAAGGAATTAACAACTCAGAACAGCTATTAGAGAACTAATTAGCCCCTGCTTACAGAACCCTCTGTACAGCAGCCACAAACCACCCTGCATCGAGCACTGTGTTTTCCTCCAGGGGACCCCTGGTTGCCTCCACCCCCTGCCTAGACTTTCCCAGGATTAAGTAAGCCAAGCTTTCCTCAGATGGCAAACCCAGTAGCAGTTGTCCTTTGGTCCGCACAGAGATGGCTTCCAAGATCCTTTTTAGATGCCAAAATCTGAGAATGCTAAAGTCTCTTCTATAAAAAAGTAAGTAAGAGCTTGCTGTTGTGCACACCTACTATCCCAGCACTCAGGAGGCTGAGGCAGGAAAACTGAGTTAGTTCAAGGCCAGTGAGACCCTCTCTCAAAAACAACAATAAGATGGGGCTGGGGAGATAGCTCTGTGGCACAAGTGCCTGCCTGGCAAGTGCAAGGTTGTGAGTTCAAACTCTGGTCCCACAAAAAAATAAAAAAGAAAAAGAAAAAGACAGAAAGAAAATAGTATAGTATTTGAATTTAACCTATACGTGTTCGCCCAAGTTCTCTAAATCATCTCTAAATTATTTATAAGGCCCCACAAAGTATAAATGTATGTAAACAGTTGTTATATATATATTTTTTTAATTTTTATTTATTTATTTATTGTTTCAGAACCTTTGTTTGTTTATTCACTCATTTTCATGGCCGGCTCAGCCCGCCCCAAGGGCAGGGCTGGCGCAGCATGTGGTGCTGGGGATCGAACCGCGGTCCCTGAAGCCGCCCAAGCTTCCCCAAGCAGGCACTTTAGACCACTGAGCCATCCCGCTGGGCCCTATATTTTGTTGTTTAGTGAAAAATGGCAAGAAAGAAGTTTGCATATGCTCAATGCTGACATTATTATTATTATTATTATTATTATTATTATTATTATTTTTGTCTTTTTGAGACAGGGTCTCACTATGCAGTTCAGGCTGGCCTTGAGCTCACTTTTGTAGCCCAGGCTGGTCTCGAACTCCCACTGATCCTCCTGCCTCAGCCTCCCAAGTGCTGGGATTACAGGCGTGCGCCACCACACCTGGCTCTGACGTTATTTAATAACTCTTTTTTTGGACAGTTTTGGACATAATACTATGTCCACTAGCTGAGTGTGGAGATGTATACCAGTAATCTCAGCATTTGGGAGACTGAGGCAGATCTTAGCAATTTCAGGCCAGTCTGGGTTACATAATGAGTGCAAAAGTGTTCTGAACTACAGAGGGAGACCCTGTCTCACACACAAAAAATTATGCCTTCTAAAACCATCAGTGCTACAGAGCTGTGTAATAGATATTCAATGTCCCAGCTAAACATGGCTACCATGGAAGAAGCTCAGATGACAAGCAAATTGAAGATGAGTACGAAACTGCAGCAAAAGTCTAAGGTGATTTGCACTCACAAGATGTGTGTTCTTCAAGTGTCAGAAATATTAAAACCAAGCAATCTATACAAGCAAGGCCATGCTTGAAGTTTTTTAATCTCACAAAATTTCTTCAAGGATTTATGATTTATACAGGTTGAATCTCTCCTCTTCTCTCTGTCTCTGTGTCTGTCTGTCTCTTTCCTTTCTCCTCTCTCTCTCTCTCTCTCTCTCTCTCTCTCTGGGTTTTTTTTTTTTTTTTTTTTTTTGAGACAGGGTCTCTATGTAGTTCAGTCTGGCCTTGAACTCACAGCAATTCTCCTACCTCAGTCTTCCAAGTGCTGGCATTATGGCCATATGCTATCATACCCAGCTAAAAGTGACATTCCTGATGTAATGTATAAGAACAAACTTGTTATTTTGTATGTTTAAAATTATAGATATGTTGGGGCCCGGCAGGATGGCTCAGTGGTCTAAAGTGCCTGATTGGGAGTTTGCGTGGCTTCAGGGACCGCGGTTTGATCCCAGGCACCGCATGCTGCGCCAGCCCTGCCCTTGGGGCTGACTGAGCCGGCCATAAAAAATGAGTGAATAAACAAACAGGTTCTGCCGGGCGTGGTGGCGCATGCCTGTAATCCCAGCACTCGGGAGGCTGAGGCAGGAGGATTGGTGCGAATTCGAGACCAGCCTGGGCTACGAAAGTGAGCTCAAGGCCAGCCTGAACTGCGTGGTGAGACCCTGTCTCAAAAAGACAAAAAAAAAAAAAAAAAAAAAAAAAAAAAAAAAAAAAACAAAAACAAACAGGTTCTGAAACAAGAAAAAAAATAAATAAAAATAAAAAATAAAAAATAAAATAAAATTATAGATATGTTAAATGAAGTTGTATTTAGGCCTTGAGTACAGGAGTATATCACACAAATTTTATGTATAGAGAGCCAAGTGCGGTTATCTTATTTATTTATTTATTTTGTTTTTCTTGTTTCAGACCTTTGTTTGTTTATTCACTCATTTTTATGACTGGCTCAACCCGCCCCAAGGGCAGGGCTGGCGCAGCATGTGGTGCCGGGGATTGAACCTCAGTCCCTGAAGCCGGCCAAGCAGGCGCTTTAGGCCACTGAGCCATCCTGCCGGCCCATGGTTATCTAATTATATATAACATGTGTTTTGAATTGTCCAGGCTAAGCTTGAAAGTATGTTCTTCCTGCCTCAGCTTCCCAGAATGTTAGAATTCCAAACATGAACCACAGTTCCCAGGCTATTCCATATTTCTTTGTCTTGTCTTGTCTTTTTAAAATGTACTTGGGATAGGGTCTCACTATGCAGCTTGGACTTGTAGTGATCCTCCTGTTTTGAGCCTCCCAGAGCTGGGATTACAAGTGTGCACCACCATGCCCAGTCTTGGTGGCCAGCTCAGCATCCTGGAGTCAGGGCTGGTACAGCATGTGGTAGCAGGGATCAAACTCTGGTCCCTACACTTGCCTAAACAGGTGCTTAGCCTGCCCAGCTATCTTTCCAGCCCTTCCATATGTCTTTATTTTTTTTATTTTTTATTTTTTTTTGTCTTTTTGAGACAGGGTCTCACTATGCAGTTCAGGCTGGCCTTGAGCTCACTTTTGTAGCCCAGGCTGGTCTCGAACTCACACTGATCCTCCTGCCTCAGCCTCCCGAGTGCTGGGATTACAGGCATGCGCCACCACGCCCGGCTTCTTCCATATGTCTTTAATGAACTCATTTGTTAATGGGCACTTAGGATTTGTCCAGATCTTCGCTTTTGTAAGTTGTGCTGCTATAGGCAGATATTTATGCATCACTATAATATGATTACTTTAATTCCTTATGTAGCAAAAATATAGCTGGAAAAATAGGATTTCTATTTTTCCTTTTTTGTGGAATCTTTATGCATATTTCTGTAGATTTTATACCATACTGACATTCCCACCAATAATACGGGGGTTGCTCTCTATATTTTGAAACATATTCATGCTATGGAGGACTGCTTGAAATAACTATGATATGAACAGTGGCATTCATTTGGATTTTAAATGCAGCCACAATATTAGCAGATTTTCAGATACTTAGCATAGCTGGCAAATAAGCAAACTGATGCTGTTGATATCAACATTTCACTGCAGTGGCTGGGGTGGTAGCTCAGTAGAATAAGCACTTGCCTGGTGCTTGTCTGGCAAGTGCAAGGCCCTGAGATCAATCCTGGGTTCCAAAAAAAGAAAACATTTTCACCACGATGAAAATATTGATGGGGAAATCTTAACAAAATGGGAGGGCTCAGCAGGATGGTTCAGTGGTCTACGCGCCTGCTTAGGAAAGCTTGGGTGGCTGCAGGGACCACGGTTTGATCCCCGGCACCACATGCTGTGCCAGCCCTGCCCTCAGGGCAGCTGAGCCAGCCATAAAAATAAATAAATAAACAAACAAAAGTTCTGAAACAAGAAAAAAAAAAAAATGGGAGCCTGAGTTAGAAACTTTCAAGACCAAAACCAAACATGGAGTAGATGTCATTGATGAGTTTTGTAGCAACTATAATGCCCCTCAAAACATAAAATAACAGTCAACTGTGCTCATGTAGCTAACATCAAAGTCATCATCATCATCCCCGACACAACTCTTCTGTTATGACATTTACTTTACTATAATTGATCATTATCCATGCATGAGTAATCTGAGGAGTCACTTTTGATTTCCAAAACTTGGAATTCTGGTTTTTCATGTGCCATTACACTGAATTGGCCTGCCTCTACCAGAAAAATTAAAAGGACACTTAGAAAAAAATCCTGTACTGGTGTGGGCCTATTGTACCCTCTGTGATGCTCTGATAAATACATGCAAAGCCAGGTAGACAATGCACATAGGTGAGTCTAAATGCATTTTACCACTTTTGTACATGTGCACACTCCTTGCCACTCTTCATACCAAGTAAGCAGGCTCATAGATTTCTTCCTATATCCCTCAGGGAAAGGCACTGAGATATACAATTGTCTACTATAATGCTAATGTACAAATTTACGGTAGAGAAATAAGGGATTGCTCTGTTGGACCCAAGCTTATTTAATTCATTGAATTGTCTAGTGGATTCATTCTTTTCTTCTTTTTTTTTTTTTTTTTTTTTTTTTTTTTTTTTTTTTTTTTTGTCTTTTTGAGACAGGGTCTCGCTATACAGTTGAGGCTGGCCTTGAGCTCACTTTTGTAGCCCAGGCTGGTTTTGAACTCGCACCAATCCTCCTGCCTCAGCCTCCGGAGTGCTGGTATTACAGGTGTCTAGTGGATTCATTCTATTGGCATTCATTGAGTTGTAGTGCTTGTTGTCTTTTTCTAGAATGTTCTTTAGAACATTCTGGAGATCTGGCTTTGAGTTTCTTTCTTTCTTTTTTTCAGAATCGGGGATTGAACTCAGGCCCTTGTGCTTGCAAGGCAAGCGCTTATTCTACTGAATTATCTCCCCAGCTCTTTCCACTAATTCTTTTTTTTTTTTTTTTTTTTTTTTTTTTTTTTTTTTTTTTTTTTTTTTTTTTTTTTTTTTTTTTTTTTTTTTTTTTTTTTTTTGTCTTTTTGATACAGGGTTTCACTGTGCAGTTCAGGCTGGCTTTGAGCTCACTTTTGTAGCCCAGGCTGGTCTCGAACTCACACTGATCCTCCTGCCTCAGCCTCCCGAGTGCTGGGATTATAGGCGTGCACCACCATGCCCGGCTTCCACTAATTCAAATAGGCTTTACTTTATATGTTTTTTGCTTATTTTCTCTAATAGGTTATAATATTCTGGAGTTTTTTGTTTAATTTCTAGAATCTTAAGTATCATATGCCTTAGTGTAGAGTTTTTTGATCATGCCCAATTTGAGGTCTATATGCTGTGCTTTCTGTATGTCAAAATCATTTTCCCTGCTTGTGAAGGTTTCTGCTATTACTCTTTGAGCATGTGTTTTATGTCTTTCATGCTATTTTCTGCTTTTTCACTGGCCCAGATCTATGTTATATATTTATTTATTTATTGTCTTTTTTTGAGACAAGGTCTTGCTATGCAGTTGAGGCTGACCTTGAGCTCACTTTTGTAGCCCAGGCTGGTCTCGAACTCGCACCAATCCTCCTGCCTCAGCCTCCCAAGTGCTGGGATTACAGGTGTGAGCCACCACGCCCAGCTTCTATGTTATGTTATGTTATGTTATGTTATGTTATGTTATGTTATTCTTCTTTGTGTTGTATTGACTTTTTGGTGTTTGTTATTTTTACAATATGTTATTGTTCATAATCGTTAACTGTAAATCTGTCTTATATATCTGATATTTTGTGCTTACATTACCTCATTCTACTGTGTGTAGTTGTAATGGAATATTTAATCTCCTGGGGATCTGTTTGAATCTGTTTCAGGGATACCACTTCTTTTCTATTTTCAGTGTTCATGGTTTTATCATCATTTTCCTAAGCTCATGTTTTAAAATCTGTATCTGGAAAGCTGGGCATGGTGGTGCATGTTTGTAATCCCAGCACTTGGGAGGCTGAGGCAGGAGGAATGGTGCAAATTCGAGACCAGCCTGGGCTACAAAACTGAGCTCAAGGCCAGCCTGAACAGCATAGCAAGCCCCTGTCTCAAAAAGACAAAATAAATAAATAAATAATAAATAAATAAATAAAAATAAAAAATAAAATAAATCTGTATCTGGGAGTCAGGGAGATAGCTCCATGGCACAAGTGCTTGCCTGGCAAGAAGTATATGGTTGTGGGGCCCGGCAGGATGGCTCAGTGGTCTAAAGCGCCTGCTTAGGAAAGCTTGGGCAGCTGCAGGGACCGCAGTTCAGTCCCCGGCACCACATGCTGTGCCAGCTCTGCCCTGAGGGCAGGCTGAGCCGGCCATAAAAATAAACAAACAAACAAAAGTTCTGAAAGAAGAAAAAGATAAAATAAATTCAAAAAAAATTTTAAGAAAAAGAAGTATAAGGTTGTGAGTTTGAACCCCGGTCCCACAAAAAAAAAAAAAAAAAAAGAAAGAAAAAATCTGTATATGTTCTATTGTCACTAACCCTATCTTTCATTATGGTCAATCTCTCTGTACTCATTTGAAAGATTCCTGATTTGATTTTTGTTTTTTTAGACATACATTAATCTTCTTTGTTGCTTCTGTTACCACTGCAGAGAGTTCAAGTGGGTAGCTTTTAAAACTTTTTAAAAACATCTTTTAGCCAGGTGTAGTGGCTCACCCCTATAATCCCAGCACTTGGGAGGCTGAGGCAGGAGGATTGGTATGAGTTTGAAACCAGCCTGGGCTACAAAAGTGAGCTCAAGGCCAGCCTGAACTGCATAGCGAGACCAAAAAAAAAAAAGCATTTATTTATTTATTTGGTACAAGGTTTTGCTATGCAGCTCAGACTTGTAATGATCCTCCTGTCTCAGTCTCCCCAGGTCTAGGATTACAGGCATGCATCACCATGCCCAGTTCTGAAGATAGCACAGCACGTAGTACCAAAGATCCAACTTGGGTTCTTGTACTTGCCAACCAGGTACTTAGACCACCAACCTATCTCTCTAGCCCTCAAGTGGGTGGCTTTTGAACTATTCCACCTAACTGCCTTACAGGTCTGCCCTTGTCGAGTCAGAAATCTGGGATTGCAACTTGTTTAATTGTCATCTCACCAATTTTTTTAAAGTTTAGTTTCTGGGTTGGTGCTTATAAATTGGTTATAGCAAGTAACTATATTGCTACTATAGAGAACCCATAGGAAATGACTACTTCTCAAAGGTGTCTTCCAGTTATATCTGGTTTTTGCATTTTGAGTCTGCTGCAAGATCATATCTCTTCAATTTGTTGGACATGAGAAGTTGCTGCCTATTTATCCTATCCCCTGGTTCTGTGGCACCAGCCTAGTATTGTTTATGACCCATGGTCAATCTTAGTCTTGGCATTCCTTGGCAGGAATACAACTGATTAAAACAATTATGTCATGCTGGGTAAAGTGGTACAATGAGTAATAACAATAGTATCAAATAGCCTAGAAAATGACAAACCGTGGTAATTATTAATTTGCCAATCCTAACCATGTGAACTAGATTTGTGGTTACTTATCAACATCTAAAACAAATCAGAAAATGGTATACACTAAACACACTTTCTTTTTTTTTTTTTTTTTTTTTTTTTTTAACATGCTTTCAATACAGCAAACTTACCCTCAGGAGAGAATATTTAAAAGGGGATAGAAGAAAAAATAGAGAAACAGAAGAAAAGGAAGTGATTAGTGTGAAGGACTGCCTGAGCAGCTCTTCTTGAAAGAAGAGTAATTGTCTCCATTTTGACTGAGCCTGAGCCTACTTCCTTGTATTGAAATGTACAGAGCAGGCTAGGACTTCTCATTATTCTCTCAATTGGCCTTAAGCAGTGTGTATGGGTCTAGCCGAGGTGCTGGTGGTAATTTTTCAAGATGATACGTGTGTTTCCCTGATAGCAGGAAGAAGAGCCAATGCTCCATGGTGTCAACTGGGATCGAGCCTTGAGATAGAGGCTATGACTTCCTGGGGCTTGAAAGATTACACATCAGAGCTGAAGCACCAGACCCCCAGAATATTAGATACTATCTCAAATTACTTCCTTTGCATGTCTCTGAATATGGCGGAGGTGAGTGCAGGCCTCGTACCTAGCCCAGCTCACAGTGCTCACCTACTTCCCACAATTCCCTGCAGTGCTGACCTTCTTCCCACAATTCCTTTTCACAAGCCACTCCCCCTTCTGCAATGAATAAAACCCGAGTGCAACCCTAGGTTTCTCTCTTGGTTCTGGAAAGCCATCTTCATGGCTAGACTTAGGGCCCCATGGCTCCCCAATAATTATATATATATATATGTGTGTGTGTGTGTGTGTGTGTGTGTGTGCGTGTGCGTGTCTTAGTGTCTCTGTTATCGCGGTGGATTGTGCTGGGAGTGGTAGATTGGAATTAACTTGGTAGAATTCCAATAATATGGTTTTAAGATTGTAAGTTTGGACTTCGGCCGAGATGAGGACCAGAAAAAGACTCTGACAATTAGAAGAAAGACTAGAGAATAAGGGAACATTACTCAAACTTTAGGAAACTGATGAAAAAGACAAGAGGGAAGAAGGAAGAAATAAATACAAGAACAGAACAAAACAACAGCAATACAAACCTAGAAACAATGCTTACAATCATATAAAAGAAGAACAGCTGAAAAAAGAAAAATAATAGAATAAGAAAAGAGAAAGAAAGAAAAACAGAAGAAAAAGAATGGGAGTGGGGGCCCGGCAGGATGGCTCAGTGGTCTAAAGCACCTGCAGATGGCTGCAGGGACTGTGGTTCAATCCCCGGCACCACATGCTGTGCCAGTCCTGCCCTCAGGGCAGGCTGAGCCGGCCATAAAAATAAATAAATAAACAAACAAACAAAAGTTCTGAAACAAGAAAAAAAATAAAATTAAAAATTAATTTAAAAAAGTGGGAGGAAAGCCCACTTCAGGACACATCACTGCTGGCCCTGGTAGACAGTGGGCAGACAGAGCCCTGATTTGTGTTCACCAGTCCCAGTAAGCCAGGTGTAGATTTGCAGCGGTGCAGCAGATAATCCCAGCAAGCCTGCACCGTTACTTCTGATGTCCAGGCTGCTTTCCGGCCATGAGGCAGCCACCCGATTTGCTCAGCCTGCGGCCTCCTTGTGCTACCTGCCTGCTCTAACTCAGTTCTGCCTCACCCTGGCACTGGGAGCCACTAGATGGAGCCAGCCTGCAGCTGCTGAATTCTGATTTTAGCGGTCTCCTCTCTAGGGTGTTTCCTGGCCAATCATCCTCCACTGGGGAAGTTTGAGCCCAAATAACTCACCTGTCCCTGCAGTCTACGCCATTACTCCTTTCTAGAGGTGCATTTCTCTGTAGAGGCCTCTAGGATTGCCGGGAGTCTCCCTTCATCTGCAAATTCAAGCTGGTGCTCCCTTGAAGTGAGTCAGGGCTCAGAAAGTACCACTGGTCCTCTCCTTCTTTCTAACGCTATCTCACTGTGGTCTTCAATTTTCACTTCAGATCCCTGCTGGGCCGAGGACTGACCGGCTTCCACTTCCTCACATTGCTATAATCCCAGCAAGCTGTTTCTCTACTGTTTACCACTCCTCATCTTCCCAGAAGAGGATTTTTTTTTTTTAACCACATTTTCCCACTTGTTTAATTTTGTTGTGGTTGTTTCTTTTGAGACCGGTTCTCACTGTATGGTCCAGGCTGGCCTAAAGCTCATTAAAATCCTGCCTCAGCCTCCCAGGTGCTGGGATCACAGGTGTGCACCACCACATCAAGATGAAAACCACTACAGTAAGAAGCCTCTGGAACAGAGGTTTGGCTAGATGAGAAGAGCAGGAAGCAGAATGCTCTACCCGCAGAGGCCCTGTGGCCCTGAGCAGGGTGAGACCTGCCAGGTTGCAGGGTGGTCCATAGGCCCTGTGGTGGGAGAAGTTTCCACCAGAGGAGGAAAGCCAGGTGCCCCACTGGATTGCACTGGTGCCTGCCCTTAGCGATACCTCCTGTTTGAGTAATCTATATGAAGTCTTGTGTTTTGCAGAGCCGGGCCCTGGATAGAGGGCTTCCTGGACATGTGTGCGTGTCAGTGTGCTAACAAGCGAGCACCACAGAATCCGCCTTCTTCTCTCCAAGCCACTTCAGGCTGTGAGAAGATTAATCCGTCTATACCCACGCATTTCCCTTGCTCACAAGGCAGTCATCCTGTGCCTGGGGTTTCAGAGGAGATCAGTGAGTGCATCTCAGCCATCCAAAGACAGCCGTGCCTGTCAGCTAGATCCTTGCAGAGCTATAAGTGGATGTTTAGCCATTGGTTTCTTTAAATATGAATCTAGATGAGGAAAAAAAGAAAGAATCTAGGCAGGCATGGTGGTGCATGCCTGTACACTCAGCGCTCAGGAGGCCAAGGCAAGAGGGTTTCTGCAAGCTCCTCCTCTAAGCCCCTTCTTGGTAGTGACAGACTTGCAGTCCTTGGCACCCAGCTGGCTGTCAGCGGGGGCCTCTTCAGCCTCTAAGGCTGCACAGGGCTCATCTTCAAAGCTGTGACTGCACTTTGAGTTTTCACACCTTGAATGTCTCTGACTTCTGCTCACAGTTAATGAAAATTCTCCGTTATTTAAGGGCATCTGGGGCGGCGGGGCCTACCTCTGCACGAGCCAGATATGTCATTTCAGCACCCAAAGTATTCCTTGTTGGAGCATCTGAAAATATTGTAATTCAAGGTTATGGATATACTGAAGCATTTGATACAACAGTCTCTATAAAAAGTTATCCTGATAAAAATATAAGTTATTCTTCAGGCTGTGCTCATTTATCCAGAACAAATAGATTCCAAAACTCTACGGTCTTAAGTATACAATCCAAGCAATTGCCTGGAGGACAAAACTCAGTGTCACACATGTACCTGGAGGTTATATCAAAGCATTTTTCAGAATTGAAAAAAATTCCAATAACCTATAACAATGGGTTTCTCTTAATTCATACAGACAAAACTGTTTACTTTCCGCATGAGTCAGTACGAGTTACAGTCTTTTCCCTGAATGATAACCTGAGGCCAGCCAAAAGACCAACTGTCTTAACTTTCCTAGACCCTGAAGGATCTGAAGTTGATGTAGTAGAAGAAAATGATTATTTTGGAATTATCTCCTTTCCTGACTTCAAGATTCTGCCTAACCCTAAATTTGGTGTGTGGACAATTAAAGCTAAATATAAGGAGGACTTTTCAACAATTGGAACCACCAACTTTGAAATCAAAGGATATGGCTTGCCCCATTTTTCTGTTTCAATAAGACCAGAAAGTAAAGTCATTGGTTACAAGAACTGGAAGAAGTTTGGAATTACTATAAAAGCAAGGTATTCTCGCAATCACATGGTCCCTGAGGCCCAAGTGTTTGTTTCTTTCAGAATAAGAGAAGATAGGCAAGATGACCAAAAAGAAATGATGCAAAAAGCAAAGCAAAAAGTAATGTTGAAAAATGGAACGGCTCACGTCACATTCAATTCTGAAGTGGCAATTAAAGAACTGTCATACAGCAGCTTAGCAGATTTAGATGGGAAGTACCTTTATATTGCTGTGACAGTTGTGGAGGTTCCAGGAGGATTTTCTGAGGAGGCAGAAGTACCTGGCATCAAATATGTCTTCTCTGTCTACACATTGAATTTGCTCCATACTCCTCTTTTTCTGAAACCTGAGATTGTATATCCCATCAAGGTACAAGTTAAGGATTCACTGGACCAGCCAGTAGCAGGGGTACCAGTCACCCTGAATACACGAACAGTCAGTGTAAACCAGGAGACCTCTGACTGGGAGCTACAGAGAACTTTAACAACTTCAATCAATGGAATGGTTCCATTTTTCCTTTCTGTCCCATCTGGAGTGACAGTGCTGGAATTTTTGGTCAAAACTGATGCCCTACACATTCCGGAAGCAAACCAAGCTGGCAAACATTACCAAGCAATTGCATACTCATCTGTCAGCCAAAGTTATCTTTCTATTATTTGGGGTGCAAACTCTGAAGATTTATGTATGGGAGAACTTATGAGGATTATTTTCAGTGCTAAAAGTCCATATATTGACACAATAACTCATTATAATTACCTTATTATATCCAAGGGCAAAATTGTACAATTTGGCACACAGAAGAAAGTTCCAGATTCACCTTATGAAATTATGGACATCTACTTGACACATGATATGGTTCCTTCAGCCCAACTCCTGATGTATTACGTCATTAGAGGAGAGCAGACGGCAGAAATAGTGTCTGATTCAGTTGTGTTCAATATTCAAGATAAATTCTGCAACCAACTGAAGGTGTTTCAAGTTTTCCAGAAGAGTGACCAGGGCTGTGGGATGGGTGGTGGCCTTAACAATGCAGATGTTTTCTATCGAGCTGGACTCCTCTTCATCACCAATGCAAATGTAGATGAGTCCCGAGAAAATGATAAACCTTGTAAAGAAATTCTCAGACAAAAAAGAAGTCTGAAAGAGAAAATAGAAGAACAAGTTGCTAAGTACAAACATGCGGTGCCAAGGAAATGCTGCTACGATGGAGCCCATCGCAATGAGGATGAAAGCTGTGAGCAGCGAGCTGCGCGTATCACCATAGGTCCATACTGTATACGAGCTTTCAAAGAATGTTGTCTCCTCGCCAACAAGATTCGGGGAGAAACTTTGAAACTCAAAATTCTAGGAGAGAAAAAGAAGGGTCTACAGGATGTTCAGAGTCTCACTACTAGATTGGACTTGCAGTGATCCACCTGTTTACAGCCTCCCAAGAGCTGGGACGACAGGCACGCGCCACCAACACCCAGTCTCAATTGCCATCTCAGCATTCCCCAGGGACAGGCCCAGCTTGGCAGGCCCACAGATCAAACCTCTGGCTCCTTTGCCTGCTTGGGGGCACTTTAATCTGCTGAGCTATTTGGCTGGCCCTTCAATTTTGAAAGTCTTAAAAAAAGAAGGAAAGAAAGAAAGAAAGAAAGAAAGAGAGAAAGAAAGAGAGAAAGAAAGAGAGAAAGAAAGAAAGAAAGACAAGAAACTACATTTCAAACTAATTTTTTTAAGAAACTAAAATATAGAAGTATTCATGGAAAAAATTAATTTACCGTATTAATTTTCAGGCATATTTATTAGACATGAATAATCAAATAATTTGCATAGCTATGTAAAAAGCACTGCTTTATTTTAAGATTATTGTATAATATTCCTCCTTTAACTTTTTTTAAGAAATAGATTAAACCAAAAGATTTATCTGGAGGTCCAAATGCGGTATCACATGTATATTTAGAAGTTGTATCAATTTATTTTTCAAGACATCAAAATTCCACTATGCTAGACAATGGATTTCTTTTCATTCAGACAGACAGATCTGATTATAATTCGAACCAGCCAGGTATCACAACAACAGAATTTTATTCCACTAGAGAAAAGTAGAGGTGATCTTGTGAATATTTAGTGGGGCACATAGTTTATCTTTTAGGAAAAAAAATTAAAATCTTACTTTATATGATAAACAAAAAATAAACAGCTTATAAACTGAAAAAAAAAAATAAGGGCATCTGTACAAAAATTTGTTCTAAATGTTGGTAATACTGGGAAGTGAACCCCTGGTCTTCATGCTGAGCTATGTTTCCAGCCCATTCATTATTATTATTATTATTATTATTATTATTATTTTTTGTCTTTTTGAGACAGGGTCTCGCTATGCAGTTGAGGCTAGTCCTGAGCTCACTTTTGTAGCCCAGGCTGGTCTCGAACTTGCACCAATCCTACTGCCTCAGCCTCCCGAGTGCTAGGATTACAGGCGTGCGCCACCACGCCCGGCTCTATTATTGTTGTTATTATTATTATTAATTTGGAGCAAGAGTGTCACTAGGTTACCCAGGCTGGACTAGAACTTTTGATTCTCCTACCTCAGCTGCCTGGACTGTTGGGATGGAAGCCATACACCACCACATCTGAGCTGCGGCTTAGATCCAGGACCTTTCCCAAGCCAAGCAAGAATGCTAATGCCCAGCTGCATCTCTGTGCTTCCTAACTTTTGAATTCCATGCCTTTCTGAGAAATATGAGGAAATCTTGCATTTTCCAGGCACATCCCACCTGGGCGAGAATCATACCTGCACCCAACATGTCCAGGTATCAGTGCCACTCACTCACTAGGCACTTTGCCATCTCCATCATCAGATCAGCTGTCACAATGTAACAGTTCAAATAATCCTAATTCTATTTAATTTAGTGATTAGAACTCAGGACTTCGCATTTGCCAGGCAAACACTTATTCCACTGAGCTATCTCCCCAGCCCCTAGTTCTATTTAATAACATTTCCAAAGTACAAGAGTAAAGATACTGGGAACTTGAAAATGCCAAAGAGGGGCCCGGCGGGATGGCTTAGTGGTCTAAAGTGCCTGCTTGGGAAAGCTTGTGCGGCTTCAGGGACCGCGGTTCGATCCCCGGCACCACATGCTGCGCCAGCCCTGCCCTGGGGGTGGGCTGAGCTGGCCATAAAAATGAGTGAATAAACAAACAGAGGTTCTGAAACAAGAATAAAAATAATAAATAAAATAAAAAAAATTTAAAAAGGACTAGCGAAAAAATATTTCAAAAAAAAAAAAAAAAAAAAAAGCCAAAGAAAAGTTGTATGGGACTTCTTTAAAGGGATGGTGATAATTCTTGATTTAAGGAAAGAAAAACAAATCATAGGTCGAGGTTGCTAAGGTCAGTGGTACAAGCAAATCTGCTCTCTATGAAATGATAAAGGGGAAAAGGAAATCTGGGCTAGTTTTGCTGTAGCATCACTAAAGCAGAAGCCGTGGTCTCAGCGCATGGTAAGCGCTTAGTTGAGGTGGAGTAAGTGTCAAGTATGAGTAGGGCTAGGAAAAAGCATTGTTTGTACACAAACATACATACATACATGCATACACACACATACTACATATGTGATGTGATGTGTGTATAAGAGTTATTTTGTTTGGTTTTTTGAGACAGGGCCATGCTCTTTATCCCAAGTTGGCCCTGAACTCTGAGCAACCCTCCTGCCTCAGCTTCCCAAATGCTGTGATTATAGGCATGTGCTACCATGTTGGGTATAAATATACCATATATATATATATATTTTTTTTCAGTTATCCTCTTGGGGTTTCTGACTGTGTCCTTCATAGATATGGGGCAACTATACATGATTAACAAGGGCCATGTTGCATAACTGAGAGGATATCTGGATATCTATCCTCCCAGAAACGTAATTGCAACAGGAAACAGAGACATCAAAGTGACACCCAGGATTTGGATTTGGAGGAAGAATTTACACTGATGAACACTGATGGAATCAATTGTCCATGACAATGTTACCTTTTTTTTTTTTTGTGGAGCTGGGGTTCAAACTCACGACTTCGCACTTGCCAAGCAAGCACTTGGCCAAAGAGCTATCTCCCCAGCCCCTCCCCCTCCCCCCCCTTTTTTTTTTTTTTGTCTTTTTGAGACAGGTTTTCACTATGCAGTTCAGACTGGCCTTGAGCTCACTTCTGTAGCCCAGGCTAGTCTCGAGCTTGCACCGATCCTCCTGCCTCAGCCTCCCAAGTATTGGGATTACAGGTGTGTGCCACAACACCTGGCTGAGAATGTTATCCTTTGAAGGCCCAGGGAAGGAGATTTTTATGGAGTTGAAAGGGGAAGTACAGAGGCTCTCTTTCATTGGTTCTTACAGTATGCATGGCAGTGAGCAGCTTTGCATCACAGTGACCAGCCCTTTGGAGGAGACAATAGAAACAGGAACTATTATTACCTGGGAAGCTGAAGCATACTGGTTGGGAAGGGGCATTTTCTTTTCTTTTCTTTCTTTCTTTTGTATTTTAGCACAGGTCTCACTATGCAGATCAGACTTGTAGTGATCCACCTGTGTTCAACCTCCCAAGTTCTGGAATTATAGGTGTGTGTCACCATGCACAGTCTCAATCGCCGTCTCAGTGTGTCCTGGGGGCAGGACCAGCACAGCAGGCTAGGGATTGAACCCTGACTTCTGTGTCTGACTAAGCAGATGCTTTAATCCACTGAGCTATTTGGCTGGCCCTGGAGAGGGATATTTTCTGTGGCCTCTTCCCCTTTTGGTTTCCCTGGCAAATCTTTGCTGAGAATGTTACAAGTGACCTTTCAACATAAGGCCCAACTAGAAGCAGCAACACTGGGGCTGCCAGTGGTCCTAGAATGGGCCCTAGCCAAGGTCCCCATGTTTGGAAAGTGGTCCTACCAGGAGGTTTGCTTCCCTTATTATAGATCACCTGCCCCTTCCCCAAGTTGGCTCCAGCATGAGAGTGAAAGAGTTAACCTGATCTGGGAGAGTGGCCAATGCATCTTGGACCCTTGTCAAATCTGGTAGCTAAAGCAAAAACCACAATTGGCAGGGGGTAGGGAGCAAAGACCAAATTGGACAAAGTAGTACACACAGGCTGAAGTTGAAGCAAAGGCTGGAATAATCAGCCTGAAAAGGTATAAAACTCAAGAAGAGTAATGCTCAGAGGTAGGGAGCAATCCTGTGAATGGTGACCTCAGGCCTCAGCTGTGCATGGACTGGTCAGCATCCAGCTTGACCAGAGCAGGGATTGGAGGGCAACATCTCTTCAGAACTCTGGGAGGGTGGATCTGAGGCTGGGTTTCTGAAACTTGTAGAGGTCCTTAGTATGCTCCTGGATTATGTGTATGTGTAGGAGTGTCCACGGTACGGCTGGTCCTCTAGCTGAACTGGTTACAGGCTGTTCCTGTAGGCAGATGTTTTACTTCTTTAACTCTTTCAGAATGTTATGGCATATATAGTGTATATAATTTTTATTTAATCTTCAATAGTTCTACCAGCTTTGCGGTTATCTCTGCTACGGATGTGGGCTCATTATCACTGCCAATAATCAAGGGCAGGCCATATTGAGGATGATTTCTCACAGCAGGACCCAACAGATGTCTATTATCTTCTTGGTGTGAGTAGAAAATGTCTTTTTTTTCTGTATTTTTTAGGGAAGAGTCTACAGGGTATTCAGGGTCTCACTACTAGATCAGACTCATAGTGATCTGCCTGCTCACAGCCTCCCAAGAGCATACCCAGGGTCAGTTGTCTTCTCAGTGCACCCCGGGGGGCAGGACCAGCATGGCAGGTCAGGAGCTTGAACTTCCGGCTCCTGCACCTGCTGGGTAGAGAATGTCTTAGTCCAGCCTGAGTAGGTGCAGATGAACAGGTAGTACCAAGTAAAGCTTTTCTGGCTGGGGCTGATGTTTCACTTGGTCAGATCCCCACAGGGGGCTTAGGCCTCTGACTAGATGGTTTTCAAGGCAGGTTTGGAATCACTGACAGACAGCAGCAGGAAGCCGTAGCAGTTTGTTGTGTAGACCATCCCTGTGAAGAATTCTCAGCCAGAATAACTCAGGTGACCACAGCAGAGCTAGTCTGTTGGACTCCATTCGTAACAGAGCTACTTCTGTTCATAACAGGGTGCATTCAGCATCTATCAGGACATTGGTTTTTAAATCTTATTGGCCCAAGGACAGTTTACCAGTCAATGCCAGGCAGTCACAGTCTGGTGGGTCCATCTTTGTGGACAGGTACTTGACAAGACTGATTGGTTAATCATCCTATTTATTTATTTATTTATTTGCTATACTGGGGATTGAAGTCAGGCTCTTGCACTTGGCAGGCAAGCACTTATTCCACTGAGCTCTCTCTCCAGCCCCTCTGAGTGGTTCATTGCCTCACGCAGTTTTCTTGACCACAGGACAGTGGCTATTACAGTGTAGCAGAAGCAAAGAGGGAGGTGGCTCCTAGAACCTGGATCCAAGTATTTGTATACTTGGGTACTGGGCACTCACTTCCAGGGGCTCATAGTCTGAGAAATATCTTTGGAAAACAAGTTGAATTTGTTATACCTGGAATGCCCAAGGTTGGGGCTGTAGAAAGAACCTTTCCCCACTCTACCTTGTAGCCAGTTTCTGCCAGATATTACAGCAGAGCTTTTGTGTCTTTCCAGGAGGCAGCTTGGGTATGATTAGTCAGAAGTGCAGGGCTATTCCATGCTGGGAAACCAGTGAGGCCATCTGTGAGGGATTCTTCAGAAAAGGTAAACAAGTTCTGAAACTTTGGGAAATTAAATCCAGGTCAGTTGGCTTTTGAGCCCAGAACTGGGGTCTTTCTATCTAATGGCAAAGAAGGGCCAGCTGACAGGAGTCAGTCAAAGGCAGAAGATGACACTTTCTAGGTCAAGGCAGATATACCAGCAGGCAGTGGGTGGCAGATGACTGAGGCAATGCAAACAGGTCAATTGCAGGGGCCCTGAAGATGGTATATCTTGAACTGTCTTTATAGGGAGGAGAAGTGTATTTTATCAGTTTTGATAGTCTATAAACATTTTGTAATTTTGAAGCCTCTAAATGTATAATTGTACTTTTTTTTGGGGGGAGGGTTATGAAGGCAAGTATAAAGGGACAGAGAAACATGCTATTTTGGAGGGACCAAATCTGTTGTCAGAGCCTCCCCTCAAATAATGGGAACATTCTTAACCCTTTGTGGCAACTGGGGCCAAATGAATAGTATTTTGTCCAGGAATTTCCCAGGTGAAGGGGATTATGGGAGCAATTAAGGTAACAGGTAGAGGAAGGCTTCTTTTAAATGTAAACATGTAAAAAATAAATAAATAAATAAATACATAAATAAATAAATAAATGTAAACATGTAAACCAGGTGGCATTGGACATAATAACCCAAAAAGGGGTTGTGGGTTGGGAACTACAGAATGCAAGGTGCATGGAGGTCTGACTGGTGACCCCCGTTGAACATTTTTACTGAACAAAGAGGAGTGTCTTAGGGTGATTCACAGTCCATCAGGAGCCTGACCTGATTTAGGTGGTGGAGGTATGGCTGGATGCCTGTGTGTGTCTCATGATAGGATATTGTCAGTGGGGGTCCCAGGGCTCCATGGAAGCATGGTTGGTAGTTAGGCTTGGAGATGAACCTTTGGCGTAAACCACTGGGAGAAGAGTTTACAAGTTTCTGGATTGCAGTTATGTCTCAGGCTGGCACGGGGAATCATATTCTCTCAGGGAAAGTGCAGAGTTAAACAAGAGGGAGGCTGACTGGCTCAGTGACAGATACCCTTCCAGGCTGTAAGTCTGTGCCTGGCAGATGGGGTAAAAGACAAGTGTTCCAATTGCCCCAGTGAAGGTAACCTTTAGTTGACAGAGGGGACATATGAAGGCAAAGTTCATTTCCACTGTTTAAGTGTTTGTAGTCCTTCTATCAGGCTTCTGGGTAATAGCGGTAACTTTTGACATATGGATGGCCATTTTGTTCCCCTCTTTTTTTTTTTTTTTTTTGTCTTTTTGAGACAGGGTCTCGCTATGCAGTTGTGGCTGGCATTGAGCTCACTTTTGTAGCCCAGGCTGGTCTCAAACTCACACCAATCCTCCTGCCTCAGCCTTCTGAGTGCTGGAATTACAGGCGTGAGCCACCATGCCCGGCTTTTTTTTTTTTTTTTTTTTTTTTTAGTTTTTTTTTTTTTTTTTTTTTTTTTTTTTTTTTTTTTTTTTTTTTTTTTTTTAAAGAATTTATTTTATTTTATTTTCTTTTTTTCTTGTTTCAGACCTTTGCTTGTGTATTTATTTTATTTTTAAGTAGTTTTTAAAAGAATTTTTTATTTTATTTTATTTTTTCTTGTTTCAGAACTTTTGTTTGTTTATTATTTATTTTTATGTCCTGCTCAGCCTGCCCTGAGGGCAGGGCTGGCGCAGCATGTGGTGCTGGGGATTGAATCGCGGTCTCTGCAGCCGCCTAAGCTTTCCTAAGCAGGCGCTTTAGACCACTGAGCCATCCTGCCGGGCCCTTGTTCCCCTCTTTGATATCTTTGAGAAGTGCTTGACTGATTTTATGCTTCTCTTGGTAGGTTGACCTTTGGGAAAGGCCATGGCAACTCATTCATCAAGACTGATGGTCTGATTTTTTTCCTCAGTCAAAATGTGGCAATGCTTTTGTGTTGATCAGAGTTAGAAGGAATGGCTGATGGTCATCTCGGGTGGGTGTTAGGTGATGCTATATGAGCAGAATAAGGATGTGAAGACAGCTATGGAGAAGAAGGTTCAGGGAGCGGGCCCTGAGGCCAAATGTAGGCAATGACAAGCTGTGACTGGCTCAACTGGCTAAAAATAGAGGAAGTGGGGGTGGAGAGTGAAGCTATAGGTGTCGGCAGTACCTGTGGTGGCTGACAAGGATGGCAAGGTGGAATGCTCAGGAAGAATGGACCTCTTTTTTTCTTTTCTTTCTTTCTTTCTTTTTTTGTTATGGCCAGATCAGCCTGCCCCGGGGATGGGGCTGGTGCAGCATATGGTGCTGGGGATTGAACTGTGGTCCCCGTGGCTACCTAAGCTTTCCTAAGCAGGCACTTTAGACCCCTGAGCCATTCCGCTGGCCCCATGGACCTCTTTTTTTCCTTCAGCAGTTTTGTACTCCATAGTATCAGAAAATCTCTTTTTAAAATTCTTGGGCAAGGACTATGTGTTTAGACTAATTAATTCACATGTCTGATTCCCTACATGTGTGTTGTACATCCTTGAACAATGGCACAACTAAGGCTGAGTGTCCTTCTCAGAGAGACCATTCAGATGCTCTCACGGCTGTGCTCCCACGGGACTTAGACATGACTTAGCTAAGGAGGGTACAGGGCCTCTGTTGTGCCATTGGTCAGTTGCCACAGAACCACAAGTGAGGGCCCAAACAGCCACTTCAATGTGTGTTTCTCAGTCTTGGTGCACAGGTGGAACAGCCTGTTGCTTACACTATCCAATCCATTAACTCACTCATTCATTCAGCAGGCACCCAGAGATTAAATATTCTAAGCCCCTTCCCTCAAGTGTGGTCTTGACCAGTGAGAAGTGGTCAATCTCTCCTTCTGTTCCAGCTAAGCAGGACTGACAGACAGACTTACTTGGGTCCTCCTGGGAGATCTTACCTTATCCAATGACTACACCAGACTTTGTTCTCCCCTCTTTTGGGTCTGATGTGAGCCACTCAATGGGAAGCCAAGAAGCCTTCTCCAGACCTCTAAAGAAACTCAAAAAAGAAAAAAGAAAAAAAGAAAAAACAGCTGGGCGTGATGGCACATGTCTGTAATCCCAGCACTTGGGAGGCTGAGACAGGAGGATTGGTGTGAGTTCAAGACCAGCCTGGGCTACAAAAGTGAGCTCAAGGCCAGCCTGAAAAGCATAGTGAGACCCTGTCTCAAAAAAGACAAAAAAAAAAAAAAAAAAAAAGAAAGAAAGAAACTTCAGAAACCTCAAAGGCACACTTCCCATTAGGACCTGAAGAGAATTTTGCTCTATCCACCATAGCTACAACTGGTGACCAAAGAGGTCAGTGTGGCTGGGCTTCCCAGCTAATGCAGAGACACAATGTCAGTTAGAAGCACCAAAATGAAACCCAGGATTTGGAAGCAGATTTTTTTTTTTTTTTTTGCGGGGGAGTGGGGATCAAGGTTGGAACTCACAACCTTGCACTTGCCAGGCAGGCACTTGTGCCATGGAGCTGTCTCCCTGGCCACAAGCAGATTTATTTTATATTGATGGGCACTGGTAGGGAATTATTGTCTCAAAATATCACACCTTGAAGGCCCAGGGAGGGAGGTTTTGTGGAGTTGAAAGGAGAAATACAAAGGTAGAATATGTGGCTCTCTTTGGTTCTTATAATATGCATGGCAGTGAGCAGCTATGCATCACACTAACCAGATGTTTTGAGGAGGCAGTAGTAACGGGAACTGTAACAGGAACTATTACCCAGGCAACTGAAGAATGCTGACTAGTGGGTCATTTTCTGCTACAAAATCATTCAATCAAATCAAGAATGCAGGGGCTGGGGAGATAGCTCCAAGGCACAAGTGCCTGCTGGGCAAGTGCAAGGTTGTGAGTTTGAACCCCGGTCCTAAAAAAAAAAAAAAATCAAGAATGCATCCTGTTGTCTAACTGACATCTGTTGTGTAATTTCCTTTAGTAACACAAGAGTGCCTCTTTTCCCACACCTTCAACCAGAGTTGCAAGAGTTGTCAGGTATGATTTGCATTTGCCATGAATGTTAAGTGTGCCCTCTGCCCTCTGTAGCCACACTGCCATTCACACTCCCTCTATTCACACCCAGAAGAAGAAACTCTGGGGCAGTTCCCATAGACAGCAATGACCCTGCAGGTGCTTGTGCCTCTGGAAACCAGGCTCTTTCAGGGCAAAGGCTAAGGAAACCTAGCTGCAGTGGCACAGGACATGGGAGTCCTCATGAAGACAGGGTCTCTGGGCTCTAACTAGCTTCCAGCTGCTCCAGCTGGGGGGCATGGGTCCTCTGTGCTGCCACATCCCAGGAGGTGGGGTCAGGGCAGCAGGTGCTGTTTCTGACTACAGGCTTTGGTTCCCTTTATTCTTTAGGTGGCTCCTGACAGGTATCACAAGGGCTTCTGTGTGAAGACAGTGACCCAGGCTGAATTGTGAAAGCTTTGCCAGGGGACTGTGCAGAGGCAGGTGGGTGGCAGCGTGAGGGAGGTTGTGTGTACACTGAAACACAGGACAGGAGGATGCTGTGGGTACCAAGTGTGTGACCACAGAGGAGCCCAGGAGCCTCCCCAAGAGAGGCAGTGTGGCCATACACTTAGTGCATCAGGTTTTCTTCTCTGAACTAATGTGTAACACTAGTCATTCTTGGCAACATAGGTTACTTGCATTTTATGCAAAATTCTATTTATCCTTGTTACTTCAATGTTAATTAACAGCATACAGTGCAAAAAATATGGATTTATAAGCCAGGATAGGAGTGATTCTCTTTATGCTGACACAGAATCGAAGGAGATAAAAGCTGAAAGACTGGGTGTAAACCCACTTTCAAAGAACGGCCAAGGATTGGTTTTAGGTCTTATATATTGGAATTATATATAGACACATATATTCTATATAGCGCTTACACCCTTTGTTCCCAGTCTAGCTGGGAAGGGCTTCTTTAGTTCATGAGCTGAATATACACTAAATATCATTTTTCTGAGGTAGTAAGCCTTGAAGATCTGAGGGCCATAGTAGGCAAGGGATCCAGCACTCAGTCACATCCCCAGGACATTGCACTTTTTATCTTGAGACAAAGTTTCACTAAATTGCTCAAACTGAGGTGGGTGTGGTGGTGCACGCCTGTAATCACAGCACTTGGGAGGCTGAGGCAGGAGGATCGGTGCGAGTTCGAGACCAGCCTGGGCTACAAAAGTGAGCTCAAAGCCAGACTGAACTGCGTAATGAGACCCTATCTCAAAAAAGACAAAAAAGGGGCCCGGCAGGATGGCTCAGTGGTCTAAAGCGCCTGCTTAGGAAAGCTTGGGCGGCTGCAGGGACCACGGTTCGATCCCCGGCACCACATGCTGCGCCAGCCCTGCCCTGAGGGCAGGCTAAGCCGGCAATAAAAATAAATAAACAAACAAACAAAAGTTCTGAAACAAGAAAAAAAAAAAAAAGACACACACAAAAAAATTGCTCAAACTGGCCTCACCCTGGTAATCCTCTTGCCTCACTGTTCCCTGCATGTAAGATGCCAGGCAAATGCTGCCATGCTAGGCTCATGTATGTGTTTTGAATTTTAATCTGACCTCGAAGAATATTTGTTAAAACCTAACTCTAAATTTCTTCGTTTATCCTCTTATTTTCCAGATCAGGTTACAGTTCACAGTCCTCATTAAATAGTACGCAGTATAACCCTGCCTTCTGCCTGTGTTCCTGTGACAGTGGCAGTTGACGCCTGAGGACTGACTGCATGTCATGTCTGGGGAGAATTTGGCTACAGCCGGACTTGGCATGACCTCTGCTTGCTGGTCCCTAATTTGCATGCTAAGAACCAGATGAGTGAGCCACCTGCTGGCCTCCTGCAGTGCTCTGGAGGGATCCCTCCCAGAGGGAGCAGTGATGCTTCAGCAGCCTCCACTGCTCATCCAGGAAGGCCCACATGACTGGGTCACAGAGAGAAGCCAGCTGAGCAGCAGGGCTCACCTCTGCCAGTGGGGGCTCCCGGAAGTGGGGAGGGCAGAACAGCGCCTGACAGGGTGTTGGCCTAAGCCAAGACTCAGCTCTGACTTAGCAGAACTGTGGCCCTGC
>PVJA010032103.1:0-22500 GCA_004027025.1 Myocastor coypus
GCTCACATCTGTGTTTTAAAGTAATTCCCTAATATAGTACATGCCCAACACTTTCACATGTTTAGCACATTTAATCCTCAGACAACCTTATGAAGGTGGCATCATCAGTGCCACTGAACAAAGAAAAATAGAGGCTTAGAGAGACATGAGTAGCTCATCCAAAACTTTCCAGTCAGGAAGTGCAGAAGCAAGGATTTCAACTCGGCCTGTCAGCATCCCAGTACAGAACTTCCCCTGCTACGCCACACTGCCTCTCTGAAAGGATGAGGGGAGCCTTTACCATGTGCCTGGCATCAGATCCAGAGCTGCTGTGTCCTAGACTCCCAGAGAAACAGAAGTAAGGGAGGTCTCAGAGGTGACCTCCCCCTGGGGATCAGAGAGAAGGTGGAGGCTAGGCGGCTGCAATCCAGCTCAGGGCTTGTTTCCAGTGCTTCCCGCAGTGCATGACTGTGCTAGGCCAAGAGACAGGCCAGAAGCACAAGGGCCCCAGTCTGAGAGTGAGACAACGGGACTGTCAGGCCCCACCCAGAGGCAACTGATGGACCTTTTGAGGTCCTTGGGTGGGGGGAGTAGTAGGGGAACCCAAGCCACAGAAATGGAAGGGAAGGAAATATGAGCCCCATTTGGAGTATTGTAGTTCAGGTCCCACAGAGGCACCTGGAGATGAAATAGTCATCCTCAGCAGGCCCCATTCATGTGCCTCAGTCTAGCGCCTGTGTTCTGATACCAGGCAATCCACTTGGGCTGGAAAGGAAAATTCTACTAAGATACAGCCTCACTCAGTCTATCTTCTCAGGCTTTTTCCATGATTTGCAGGTCTCCAGGAAGATCTTTTTTTTTTTTTTTTTTTTGACCAAGGTTAGAACTCATGACCTTACACTTGCCAGGCAAGCACTTATGCCACTGAGCTATCTCCCCAGCCCCAAGGTTTTTGTTTTGTTTTGTTTTGTTTTGTTTTGTTTTATAGATAGGGTCTTACTATGCAGTTAAGGCTGGCCTTGAGCTCACTTTTATAGCCCAGGCTGGTCTCGAACTTGCACAGATCCTCCTGCCTCAGCCTCCCAAGTGCTGGGATTACAGGCGTGCACCACCATGCCCGGCTTCCAGGAAGATCTTAATCAGTGCTAAGAGGATGGGTACAGCCATAGGCAGGGAGAGTGGGATGTAGGTGGCAAACTTCTGGTCATCAGGGCAATAGAGAAAGTAGAGGAGCAAAGGGTCAAAAAAAGGCACACTCAGAGCATGTCACAGCTTCCTGGCTGATGGCAAAGGCAGATGACAAGCGCCCAGAGGCCAACTCCTCTGTTGCCTTCTGAACTGCAGTTGTGGCCCTGTATACCTCACATGCCACATCATCTTTAATGACAATGTTGCTGATCTTTCCCAGAAGCTGGGCCAGGGAAGTGAGGGTGGTGGTGGCTGTGGCCGGGTTTTCCACAGACCGGGCCAGTGGCAGCCAGTCCAGCTCCCAGGTCATTAGCCCTTCACTCTTAGGTCTTGAAAGCAGGCATTTTGGAGGTACCTGGGAATGAGCAGTCCTAAAGAGTAGCCGCAGCTGGGCCAGGAACACCTACATCACTCGCACCATGTCCACCTCCCAACTCTCACTGGCTGCTCTGAGACATTATAGGCTTTGGGGTCAACATTATATACTATAATGCCACCCCAGTGAGGACTGCGGAAGGCATTGGTGGCCACTGGAGCCCTGAGCTAACCTTTGATACATGGGCTTTTGGGGGACAGGTATCCAAGGCACAGCAGATGCCATTTCCCACCGGAGTGGCAATTTCTGAACACAGTTCTACACTGCTATGACCCCAATTGTCTTTGACCTATAGGAATATAGGATCCAGGCTGTTCTTTGCAGCAAGAACATTTACAGAGCGCACATTGTGTGCCTTGAATGTTCTGGGGCTCTGAAAAAGAGATGTGTCAAATATGTTTACCAAAAGCTAGGCACGATGGCTTGTGCCTGGAATCCCAGCACGCAGAAGGCTGAGGCAGGAAAATCATGAGCTCAAGTCCAACCTGGGCTAAACCCTCTCTCAAGAGCAGGACCCTCTCTCAAAAGAAGGAGTAGGGCTGGGGAGATAGCTCCGAGGCACAAGTGCCTGCTGGGCAAGTGCAAGGTCGTGAGTTCGAACCCTGGTCCCACAAAAAAAAAAAACAATCAAAAGAAGGAGTGGGGGGAAGTGAGGGAAGAAGGAAGAGGAGGAGAAGGAGAAGAAGAAGAGGAGGAGCCAAGCATGGTGGTGCATGCCTGTAATCCCAGCACTTGGGAGGCTGGGGCAGGAGGATCAGTGCAAGTTTGAGACCAGCCTGGGCTACAAAAGTGAGCTCAAGGCCAGCCCAAACTACATAATGAGACCCTGTCTCAAAAAGACCAAAAAAAAAGAAGAAGAAGAGGAGGAAGAGGAGGAAGGGCCAGGGAGATAGCTCACTAGAATAAGCACAAGGTCCTGAGTTCAATCCCCAGTAGGAAGAGGGAGGGGGAGAGGGAGGGGGAGAGGGAGGGGAAAAAGAAGAAGAGTTCACTAGGAGTTGGTGCTAGTGGAAAGACAGATGATGATCGTATTCTGTGGCAAGAAAACAGTGCTATGGGCCAGAGGTGGGGGCCAGAGGTCTGCTCCCAACATCCTGAAAAATCACTTCTGAACCAAGTCCAGAGGATAAGTAGAATGGTAAGGTGGAAATGACTTTGTGGTACTAAGGAACTGAGCCACAGGAGGGACCTACCATACTAGTAGTCCACTTGTAGCTGATGGTTCGAAATAAAGAGAACAGTTCTAAATTTCTATGGTTAAGAAAAGCCATCAAGGGAGGTAATTAAAAAAAAAGAGAGGGGCTTGTGGGTTAGCTCAGTTGTTTAAGCACCTGCTTGGGCAAACCCAGGCAGGCACAGAGGACCGCAGTTTGAACCCCAACTCCACATGCCATACCAGACCACCCTGATGGCAGCCAGAGCCAGCTGAGAGACACACACACACAGAGAAAGAGAGAGAAATTTAAGAAAATATATATAAGAAGGAAAAATTAAGATTTCTTGAAAGCATGTGGTAATATCCAACCACATGTGCAGTCTGGCATGGCTATATCTGTTCATCTGAGCAACAGATTTGATGATAAAAATAAATAATATACCAGTCATTGTTAGCTATTCTTGTTTTGGAAGTCTGTAACATATGTATTGTTGTATATTACCCTGTTTGTGTGTTTATTTTTGTTTTTCTTGCTATTTATTTATTTATTGTCTTTTTGAGACAGAGTCTCACTATGCAGTTCAGGCTGGCCTTGAGCTCACTTTTGTAGCCCAGGCTGGTCAAACTTGTACCAATCCTCCTGCCTCAGCCTCTGAAGTGCTGGGATTACAGGTGTGCACCACCATGCCTGGCTTTCTTGTTTTTGTTTTTACTCTTCAAAATAAAAGAAAATAATAATACTAAAAAGTTCATCAAGGTTATGGATGCTCAGGTTAGCATGAAAGTTGCCCCAAAAACAAGTTTAAAAGAAAGCTATTTCAGGGTAAGGGAAGAGATAAGAACTGCAAAGAAAAAAGAAAAAACATTTTTTCAACTTACGCTTTTAAGAAGAAATGGGAGATAGGAAGAAGGAGAAGAAATATTAATTATATCTGTAATTATTGACCTCTTTGTGCATGGATATGCCAAGCAACTTTTGAACAAGCCTGGAAAACTAACTCTGGTTGAGCAAGGCCTCAAAAATATTTGGCCCCTGAATTAGTCAGCTTTCCTATCCCTGGGATAAAATGCCAGCATCTACAACTTAAAAGGCAGGATCACAGGTGTGGTGGTGCACATCTGTAATCCCAGCACTGGGGGGAGGCTGAGACAGGACGATCACTGTGAGTCCAAACTTCATAGCAAGACCCTGTGCCAAATAAATAAATAAATAAATTTTTAAAAGTTTAAAAGGGGCCCGGCGGGATGGCTCAGCAGTCTAAAGCGCCTGCTTGGGAAAACTTGGGCGGCTTTAGGGACCGCGGTTCGATCCCCGGCACCACATGTTGCGCCAGCCCTGCCCTTGGGGTGGGCTGAGCCGGCCATAAAAATGAGTAAATAAACAAACAAAGGTTCTGAAACAAGAAAAAATAAATAAAGAAAATAAAAAATTCTTTAAAAAAAAAAAAGTTTAAAAGAAAAAAAAGAAAGAAAGGCAGACTTAGTGGCTTAGTTTGGCACATGGTTTGGGTCTCTATTTGGATGTCTCCAAAGCAGAAACAGCAGGACAGAGTCAAGTGGCCCACCACATGACAGCCAGGAAGCAGAGAAAAAAGGCTGGGAGCAGAGAGAGGGACATCCCCTTGCAGTCAGGCCTCCTGTGCCCTGCCTGTTCCACCTCTGGGCAGCAGTGCCCCTGGGGCGCCTGTGGATCAGCCCCCCCCCAGTGGGTACCGAGTGGTCCAGGTGCACTCACCTTCCACCCAGAAGCCCCATCTCTGAGCAGAGGAGGCTTTTGGGAGACATGCAGATCTAAGCTGTGCGGAGCTGCCAGCTCACGAAAAGCCACATCTTCAAAGAAGCTTTTGTTTGTTTGGTTGGGTTTTTTGTTTGTTTGTTTGTTTGTTTGTTTTTTTGTTTTTTTTCTTGAGACAGGGCCTTACTCTGGCTGATGTAGATCAGACTGGCTGGGAGCTCATTGTGTAGCCCAGGCTGGCCTCAAACTGCCATGCTTATCTTGCTAGGTTCTGATTGGCCCACCAGCACTTGAGGTGCCTTTGGGTCTATCTGGGAAAGCTTTTCTTCCATTGTATGTGTGCCACTGAAGCAGCCACTATGCCACTGTAGGTGACTGCCCCAAGCATGCTCTTAGTGGATAAGATCCTGAGGAAGAAACAGGTTAATTATGTTGTTCAAATATAATTCTGGTAATAATGCCTGTTGGGATGCAATGAGCCAACAGCTTCCCCTGAATGCCATCTCCTCGAGGAATAAACAGGGAGAGCCAGGCTGCATTTGGCTCCTGAGCAGGGCAGCGTGTGTCCAGGCCCCACCACCTGTGCAGCAGAGTCGCTTTTGATGCTGCCGGCGAGCCCAACAGGGCTTGCATCTCGCCCTGCCCCTTCTAGCTCTGCCTCTCTGTGCTAGCTTGCTTTCTCTTCCTTACAAAAAAATGTCCAGCTCTCCTCTGTCTCCCCAGATATTCCCACAGCCCCTCCCTGGGCCCCTTTTATCTATCACACATGTCACCATGCTGTCACTGCCGTCAGCATTCTAAGGACAGTTGGCTGAGGGAATGAGTTCACCGTGGTATCCCCAGCAGCTGGTGTAGCCCCTGGCACTCCAGGCAGAGTGAAGGCGGGAAGACGCGAGTGTGTGGAAGGGTGCTGCGGGCAGACCGGCAGGACAGGCCCCCAGCAGATTCCTGCCCTGTCTGCCTGACCACATCTTTCCTTCTTCCTGCGCCTCTCCCTCCTTCCTAGCCTTAACTTAGGCCAAGGGCTTCACCTCTCTGCTCCTCCTCCCCTCAAATGCAAAAACAGGAATGGTGGTCCTGTGTTAGATTGTGGTTTGCAGTCTGTGGGCCACTGTGCAGAAAGGCGCAGCACCTGCATCCCCAAGGGCTCCCCTTGGGCAGCCCACAAGGCTCCACCTTGCTTCCTCTGATTCTCTCTCTCTCTGTCTGTCTGTCTGTCTTTTTGAGACAGGGTCTTGCTATGCAATTCAGGCTGGCCTTGAGCTCACTTTTGTAGCCCAGGCTGGTCTCGAACTCACACCAATTCTCCTGTCTCAGCTTCCCAAGTGCTGGGATTCCAGGTGTGCGCCACCATGCCCAGCTTCCTCTGATTCTCCTTTGCTGCCACACAGCCAGCCCCTTTGCTGCCCACCCCTCGCTCTTTCCCATGCTGTTCGCCTTTAAAGAACCAGCGCAACTGACTGCAATGCCCCCTGCCTGTGCTCAAGCCCAGCCTGGGCAACACAAGGAGATCCTGGATAGAGGGTTTCAGTCACTTTTGAGCTCACTTCATCGCCCGGGCTGGATTTGGATCCTCCTGCCTCAGCCTCCTGAGTGCTGGGATTGCAGGTATGCGCCACCATGCCGGGCTTTCCCTCTTCTAAGAAGCCTAGATTCCTCCAAGCTGAAAGCAGCTCCCTTCTTTGTGGCTTCATCTCCAGCTCTGACAGCTGCTGGGTGGGCTGCCATCCAACTCTTCTTCCTCCCCCAAGACCGGTTCTGTGAACTGCAATGCCCCTAATCTCACTGCTCCCCATTTTTGTGGAACTGGGGATCCGCTGAGTCCAAAGCCTTGTTCAGAGCTGCATTCCTAGTTTTTCTCTATTTTTCATTGGTAAATGCGGTGAACCTAAGCCACAGAGTCACCCAGGCTAGAATGGAACTCACAGCTCTCCTGCCTCAGGGCCCTGAACAGTGGGGTTACATGTCTGCCTCCTCCTCTTCTATCACAAACTCCAGGAGGGCAGGAATGGGGTGTAACCTTCTCGGCCTAGCACAGTACTGGGACATCAGGGGCACTGGGAAGATGCGGCGCCAGCTTTTTGGTTTCTTTGCCTTCCTCAGCCATTGAATTCATGAAGGATCTGGTGGACTACGACGTGCGCTTGCCGCTGCTCAAGGGTCTGGTGGCGCTGTTAATCCCCTCCATCAAGGACACTTCCCAGCAGCAGCCCAAGATCCTCAGGGGTAGGACCCTCTCCGGGGCTGCCGGGCGGGACGAGGGCACCCACCATCCTCACGGCCGCTCACTCCTCAGAGTACCCGCTCCTGCAGCTCACTGCACACCCGCCCTCGTTCCTGCAGCAGGCAGCGGCAGCCAAAGCCATCGGGTGAGCATCAGGACACGCGCTGGCGGGGGCGGGGCGCAGCGGGCAGGGGGAGAGAGAGGGTGGCGCTACCCTATGTCCCCGCAGGGTACTGGCGCGCCGCTGCCTGGGCGTGGCCGAGGAGATGCTGCGCCTGCGCGTGGTGCACAGCTTGATGGCCGCCATGGGCAACACCGACCACAGCAACAGCCAGAGGCTGGCGAGCCTGGCGCTACAGGTGCGTGGGCTGCAGGGCGGGGTGCAGGGGCGCAGGCACTAGAAGGGCTTGATCACATAGCCCTGCCTCCTCCCCCGCGACCACAGTTCTTCGTGCAGACGTTCCCGGTGGTGGAGGAGCACGTACGCAGGTCCATGGGGCAGGAACTGTACCAGCTCTTCCTAGTAAGTGCCCGTGTCCTGCATGGGACACAGCGCAGTCCCCACGCGGAATGGGCCTGGCTACCCATGTGGGAGAGGCTGCTCTGGCTTGGGCTTCCCCCGCAAAACCCCCCTCCCCGCCCCCGGCCTCCCGGCCCCTTCCTGACCACCTCCTGTAGAACTCCTCTGCCCAAGGAGGAAAAACAATGATCCAGCAGCCAAGGCTGATCTGAGGGCTGCCAGCGAGAACCTCCGCCGTTTGTCCTCCCCCCTGCCTTCAGCACCATGGTGAAGATCTGTACATGAAAATAGACAGCGTTCAGGCGGATATCCTAGCTGTCAACGAGGTCAATGTTGCCGAAGGTGAGCAGGGAGGGCCAGGACCTACAGCCCGGCGTGCCCAGTACCCCAGCTCATGCTCCTTGTCTCTACTGCAGCATTAGACTTCTATGACGTCTCCAACAGCAACTTGAACTTGCCCTCCAGTCCAGGAGACACCAGACAGATGATCTACATCACCCACTTCCAGAAGGAGGACGCAGAAGCAAAAGAGTAACAGCTTCCACAAGACAAAAGCTGAGTGGCTTGAGCCGTGGCTGCTCCACCTGCCCCAGTGGGGCTGAAAGAGAGCAGGGGGCCAGGAAGTCCAATAAATAGGCTTGTTCCTGGTCTCTGTCCCTGCATTCAAGGGGGGAGGAAGAGAGATCAAAGGAGAACTGTGGATATGGCTCAGGTCCCTCTGTGTTCAGAGTTGAAAAGCAGGTCCTCAGCTGGGCATGATGGCATATGGATAGACAGCAGGAGGATCTTGGTCAGTTCAAGACAAGCCTGTGAGCTGGGCGTGGTGGCTCACGCCTGTAATCCCAGCACTCGGGAGGCTGAGGCAGGAGGATTGGTGCGAGTTCGAGACCAGCCTGGGCTACAAAAGTGAGCTCAGGACCAGCCTCAACTGCATAGCGAGACCCTGTCTCAAAAAGACAAAAAAAAAAGACAAGCCTGTACTACACAGCCAGAGTTTTGGGAGTTTTTTGTGACAGGGTCCAGCTCTGCAGCTTGGACTGGCCTTGAACCTTGCCTTTGACTTCTCTGGGCCCTGGGCCCTGGGCATTGAACCCAGAAACTTCACACTGAGCTACACTTCCAGCCTTTTTTTTTTTTGGTGGGACCAGGGGCGAAACTCATGACCTTGCCCTTGCCAGGCAGGCATTTGTGCCACGGAGCTCTCTCCCCAGCCTCCCCTTTTTAATATGGAACGTTTCACCAACTTGTGTTGGATCCTTGCACAGGGGCCCTGCAAATCTTCTGTGTCTGTCCAATTTTATGGTAAGTGCAAACTTCTAATCCTTCACCTCAGAATTCTGAGATCACAGGGAAGGCTACACTTAAAAAAAAAAAAAAAAAAAAAATTGCAGTACACACTACCAGTCTCTATATTCACAGCCTTCCTACTCCACTATATGGTTATAGCATTATCCTTCTAGTTATGTTTACTTATTCTCTCTGTCCACTAGACTGTAAGGGCCTATAATCCCCACTGAAACAATGTGTGAAAATGTGAGTGAGCTATTTGAGGGATTCCTCAAATCAAAGAAAACAGGGAGCTGGGGAGATGGCTCCGAGGCACAAGTGCCTGCTGGGCAAGTGCAAGGTCGTGAGTTTGAACCCCGGTCCCACAAAAAAAAAAAAAAAAAAAAAAAAAAAAGGAAACAAAATCAGATTGTGCTGCAAGGCAGCTAAATTAATAGAAATATATAGGCAGTCAGACAGGGCTAGGCCCTCAAGGAAACAATATGGAAGAGAAGATAATCTTGCAACTTGGGAAAAGACAAACACTCCAGCTGTGGGCCAGACCTCAAGACAAAAGACTAAACAAATGGAACCACATACTTCCCTAGGGAGGGACAACAGGGATTGATATTCCCAACAGGTATCAATTTTTTTTTTTTTTTTTTTTTTCCTGGAACCAGGAATTGAATTCAGGTCCTTGCATTTGCCAGACAAGCATTTGTTCTACTGAGCTATCTCCCCTGCCCTAGGTATCAATCATCTTGAAAGAGCCAGAAAGAGTTACTAACCCAACCCCCAATGAGAAAAGTCCCATTCTGTATTCATGTCCTCTAGCTATATGACTCACTTCCCCACTTGATCCCAACTTAATTTTACATACCACTTTACTTATACCCTTACTGGTTGACCATAGTTTTGTCCCACCTCATGTGCGAGTTCTCATTTTTTTTTAATTTAATTTAATTTAATTTTTCTTTTTTTCTTGTTTCAGAACTTTTGTTTGTTTATTTATTTTTATGGTCGGCCCAGCCTGCCCTCAGGGCAGGGCTGGCGCAGAGTGTGGTGCTGGGGATCGATCCATGGTCCCTGCAGCTGCCCAAGCTTTCCTAAGCAGGCACTTTAGACCACTGACCCATCCTGCCGGGCCCGAGTTCTCATATTTTTTACCTTAAATCCACCTTACCACGTGGTTTAGCTCTATAAAAAATCTCTAGAAACTGCAGATTCCAGGGCAACCCACTCAGGTCCCCCTTGTGTCCTTGTCTCGAACAGTTTTCTTTCCCCCAATAAATATATTCTGCTCTTAACCTCCGTTGTTGATCCTGAAATTAACTCTCAAGTTTTAGAGAACAGGAACTCAGCCCAGCTATCTTTTTGAGATTAGGAGTTTCATTCCCCTGTATCAACAGTAACACCCACACTGCCTCAAGAAGGCACCAAGAACCCTGATGCTACTGGCCTAAGACAGAAAAGTTAAGCCAATTTTTTTTATGTGAAAAGGCCTTTTATTATTTGACTATTATCATAAAGTATTAGTGCATTTCCTCCAGTGGCAAACTAAGTACAAGGTAACTTTTCTCTTTGGTTCTCCCGTGAGCCTCAATATCACCTTTTTTTTTTTTTTTTTTTTCAGAACCAGGGATTGAACTCAGGTCCTTGCATTTGCTAGGCAAGCCCAAGTGAGACCCCTCTTTTATTATTTTATTTTATTTTTTGGTGGTACTGGAGATTGAACTCAAGATCTTGCATTTGCTAGGCAGGCACTTATACCACTGAGCTGTATCTCCAGCCCTCATCTGTCTGTCCTTTGGAGGATTCAGTTTCCTAGAACTTCTGTGGTACTGCCCACGAGGATACCAATGGCGCTTTGTCCTAAAGAACATTTTGCTAAGTTGTTCTATGATGGTTCCTTGCTCAAGGCATTCATTTTCACTTTCTTCTAATCTAGTTTTCAGCACTTGATCATGAGTTTCTTCAATGTTATGGACAGGAGCTGGTTGAAGCATAGGTCTTGTGTGCTCATATGGAATATGGAATGTCCACAGAAGGGTGGTGGCATTCTGTTGTGCTCCCATCAGATGTCAAAGCAAACTGTACTCTGCTATTAGTCATCTGGAAGAGAAGAATGTAGATTTCCAGCAAACGTGATAAAGCTCCATTTTGGGTTGGAGATAAATGCAGTGTGTGTGTGTGTGTGTGTGTGTGTGTGTGTGTGTGTGTGTGTGTTACTCAGGACCTCGTACTTGCCAGGCAAGCCGGAGGGACCGCGGTTCGATCCCACCACATGCTGCTCCAGCCCCACCCTGAAGGCAGGCTGAACCAGCCTTAAAAAAAAAAAAAAGATGGCGAAAACGCCTTTGAAATCTTCTAGGTGCCAGAGCTAGGGAGATAGCCAGGCTAGTGCAAGATCGTGAGTTTGCACCCCGGTCCCGGGGGTGGGGAGTGCCTAGGTGCCATACCAACCCAAATCCTGAACCACTCTCTGGCTGTGGTGACACCCATTTATAATCCCAGCTCCTGGGAGGCTGTGAACGACTAATCACTACAAGTCCGACCTAGTAGTGAGACCCTGCACACCCCTGTAACCACTTCCCTAAAAAACAAGAAAATTGAAAACTAAACTGTTGCAGGTACCAATGATTCTTAACGCCTAACCCTAGCACCCAGTGAGCACCGGTTAATGCCATCTCTTGTAATACGAAAAACAGCTACATGCAGTAAACCCAAGACAGACACCAGCAACAAACTTATTGCTCTAACTTTGAACAAGTGAGTGTTAGCCCTGCTAACGCAAGGCCTCAAAAAATTAGATTAAGACTCAGAATTGTTCCTCTCCACGGAAATCTTTAGTAAAAGGCGAAAGATTTATACGATCTGAAGAGAAACCAGAGTATGCCAACACCACCTAGGATACAATTCTCCAATAACTGTAACTCTCACTTCACCAATGGTAACTATTTACCCAAATGAACTGACTCATTGGCCTGTCTCATAAGACAACTCTGTGAAAGTGGGTTAAACTTTAAGGGAAAAAAGAGAAAAGAAAAAGAAAGGCGCGCGTTTTAAGAAATATACCGTGTGCAATGCATTGTGGGTATGTAAATAACTCTGTGTCGCCCCCCCCCCCCCGCTCCAGTTTCCGGAATACTTCATTGGTTTTCCTGCTAAACTCTGGGCCACCAGCAGGGGACAAAGCCGAGGCCAAGTTTATGGGAACAGCAAGTAAAAATTATTTTGAATTCAAAGCAAAATTTAAAGAAAGAAAGAAACAAAAAGGCGTGGAGGTGCACGTCTGCAATCCCAGAACTTGGGAGACTTAGATACGAAGATCGCCGCGAGTTTGAGACCAGCCACTTCATAAGAGCCCCTGTCTCAAAAAAAAAAAGGTAGGGGGTTGGGGGGCTGGCTTTTCCCTAGCCTGCATGATTGAGGACCCTGGGTTCAGTCCCAAGCAACTCAAGAAAAAATGGACAATGACAGTCTTCTGACATTCATTTAACAAAAATGTCTTGAGCGCAAGCTATGTGTGTTCTAGGACACAGGTGCGTTTGTGTCATGAGCACTGATGACAAAATGTACAGTGACACAGGGCCAGGTGGCAAGATGTCCATAGAAGTAAGGCAGTGAAGGCAGCCTGAGCAGACCCCCAGGGTGTGTGCCCTATTATATATATATATTGAAAAATTATTTAAAAGAACAGATTCGCAAGTGCAAGGTCCTGAATTTAATCCCTGGTACAGCGGAGTGGGGTGGGTGGGTTCAGAACTGGATATGGTAGTGTAAACTTGTAATCCCAGCATTCCAGACAGAAGGATCGCTATACAAGTTCGAGACCAGCCTGGGGGCTTCAAAGGTTAGCACAAGGCCGGCCTGAACTGCATAGTGAGACCCTGTCTTCAAAAAATAAAAAAAAATAAAAATTGTTATTTTTCTTTGTTTGCTTGGTTGCTTTTTGTTTGATTTTTTAATTTTAGGTTAGGTTTTTGTTCATTTGTTTTTGTTTGTTTGTTTGTTTGTTTCTTTGCCTTGTCTTTTTGAGACAGGATCTTGCTATGCAGTTCAGGCTGGCCTTGAGCTCACTTTTGTGGCCCAGAGTGGTCTCAACTCACACCAATCCTCTTGCCTCAGCCTCCCAAATGCTGGGATTATAGGTGTGTGCCACCACACCTAGCTTAGGTTAGGTTTTTTTTTTTTTTTTTTTTTGTGTGTGTGTGTGTGTGTGTGTGTGTGTGTCTGTTTTGTTTTGTTTTTTAATTGTATTTGATATAGGATCTCCCTACACAGCTCCAGCTTGTAGTGATCCTCCTGTTTTCAGCCTTCCTAATGCTGAGGTTAGTGTTTTAAAGCAGTAGCAAGGGGCTGGAGTGATAGCTCAGGGGGCAGGGAGATAGTTCAGTAGAATAAGCACTGGTCTGGAAAGGACAAAGTCCTGAGTTCAATCCCTGATTGGGGGCAGCGGGGGGGGGGGGGGGGGATTCGGCCGGCTGGCAAGATGGCTCAGTGGTCTAAAGTGCCTGTTTAGGCATGCTTAGGCAATCTCAGGAACCGAAGTTCCATCCCTGGCACCACATGCTGTGCCAGCCCCAGCCCCCAGGGCAGGCTGAGCTGGCCATAATATAAAAAATAAAGTACAATAAAAACAGGGTTTTGGGGCCCAGCAGGATGGCTCAGTGGTTTAAAGTGCCTGCTTAAGAAAGCTTAGGCAGCTGCAGGGACCGCAGTTTGATCCCCAGCACCACATGCTGCGCCAGCCCTGCCCTCAGGACAGGCTGAGCCGGCCATAAAAATAAATAAATAAACAAACAAAAGTTCTGAAACAAGGAAAAAAAATTCTAAAAAAAAATTTAGGGCCTGGCAGGATGGCTCAGTGGTCTAAAGCGCCTGCTTAAGAAAGCTTAGGCGGCTATAGGGACCGCAGTTCGATCCCTGGCACTACATGCTGCGCCAGCCCTGCCCTCAGGGCAGGCTGAGCCGGCCATAAAAATAAATAAATAAACAAACAAAAGATCAAAAAAAAAATTAAAATAAAAACAGGGTTTAAAAAAAAAAATGAATTCTGTTAGGGCTGAATTGCCTGCCCCTCTCCCATAAAGTTATGTGTTGAAATCCTAAATCCCAGTAATTCAAAATGTGACTCTGCTGGCCACGCCCCCGGGGAGCACATTGAGCGGGAAGCTATTCACTTTTGGAAAATGGCTGGAAGGGCACACTGTGTGGGAACTGAATGAAGTGTCAAGGAAAGAAGGTGGCCTGCAACCAGCAACTTGAGGGCTCCTGGGCTTTAGGTCTCTACTCTGGAGCATCTCTGCCCCTGCTGTCAAGAGGAACAGCAGGCAAGGTTCCACAGGAGGAATCTCACATTGGTGGTGAGAGATTGAGACTTCCTTTTACAAAGGAATGAAGACATGGCAGAGAGTCCCGGCAAACCTAGATGTCTCAGGAATGTTTCTTCTGGGGTGCCTGGTATATGCTGACACTTTAGAAAGGCCTTTACTGTGTTTTTGCCTTTTTTGGAGGAGATACCAGGAATCAAAGTCAGAACCTTGCCCTTGCCAGGCAGACACTTGTGTGACTGAGATGTATCCCCAGTTTCTGTCTTTACTGGTTTTAGTTTTGGTTTTTAGTCTTTTGGAGACAGGGTCTTACTGTATAGTTCAGGCTGACCTCAAACTCACAAGTGTGTCTTTACTGTTTTTCTTTTTAATTTACTTATTTATATTTACTGTTTTTAAAGTTGTACTAAAGTTTCAAACCAGGACCAGAGAGGTGGCTCAGCTGTCTAAAGCATCTGCTTAGGCAAGCTTAGGCAACCACAGGCACTGCAGTTAGATCCCCAGCACCACATGCTGTGTCATGCCCACCCCCAGGGCAGGCTGAGCCAGCCATAACCTAATTAAATAAAGTTAAAAAAATAAGTAACTAAATAAAGTTGCATACTGTCAAGGCCTCAAGAGGCCCTCTGGGCTTAGATAAGGGTGTCTCTATGCTATACTTTTTTCTGAGAAGATGGGACATCAGCTTACAGGAAAGTTTTTTTGGTTTTTTTTGTTTTGTATTTATTTTTACTTTGTGCTGTTTCTACTCAGCATGAGTGCAACACCCCAAGATTGCCCAGTACATGCTGGGTGCCATGGTGGCAGCAGAAAAACTGGTCACAGGCTTGTGGTGCTATGTAAGGCAGCCTTGCAAACACATCATATAAAACAGCAGGGTCCTTGAGATGTATCTTAGATCAAATGAGTGGGAACCCCTGGAGCTGGGACCAACAATCCTAGTTCTAACTGAGCATGCAGGCTGGTTGGGCTTCTGGGCACAGTGCCCTGAAGGCATCTCTGCAACCAGGAACCATATAGACTCCCCCACGTCGGCCTCTAGAGAATATAAACAACCATACCAGCCAGGCAGCTATGGTGGCTGTACAGACTCAGAAGCACATCCAAGCCAGGAGTGGTGGCGCACGCCTGTAATCCCACTTGGAAGGCTAAGGCAGTAGGATCAGTGTGACTTCGAGACCACCCTGGGCTACAAAAGTGAGCTCAATGCCAGCTTGAACTGCATAGTGAGACCCTGTCTCAAAAAGACAAAAAAAAAAGCACATCCAGGATAAGCGTGATGCCTCCCTCGTACCTGTGGACATGAATTGCACAAAGAGTGTAGAGCAGCCAGGCCCTGGAGGAGGATGTGCCAGAGCACTGGTATTCAGGAGGCCAGTGCTGATAGCCAGGGACCAGCACATCAGGACATCTGAGGGCATGTGGGTGGCTGGGGTAGGGCCTTCCTACCCACCTTGGTTCCTTGGCATGATGGGAGCTGGGATCCAGAGATGGTTTGGGGTACTGCCCTGCTGGGCCTCATCCAGGCAGTAAATTTCTCAGCAAGTTATTGCTGAGCTAGTCGAAATTTAGTTCTTCATGATCTGTATATTCATAGCTTCAATATCATTGGTGACCTATTGTTTTTACTGTTAATAGAGGATATTAACTTCATCTATTATATAAATGGGAAAAGACCTCGGTCAGAGGAACTGGCCCCATTTCTGGTTTCCTATCCTCTCCCAAATCAGATTATAGTTTCTTTTTATTTATTTATTTATTTATTTATTTATTTTTTTTCTTGTTTCAGAACCTTTGTTTGTTTATTCACTCATTTTTAAGGCCGGCTCAGCCAGCCCCGAGAGCAGGGCTGGCGCAGCATGTGGTGCTGGGGATCAAACTGAGGTCCCTGAAGCCACCCAAGCTTTCCCAAGCAGGGGCTTTAGACCACTGAGCCATCCCGCCGGACCCCCAGATTATAGTTTCTATACTCTTTATACTCAGAAATATGAGCAATTTTTTTTTTTCCAGGACCAGGGTTCGAACTCATGACCTTGCTCTTGCCAGGCAGGCACTCGTGCCATGGAGCTATCTCCCCCGCCCCCTAAGCAATATTAACTAAAGAAAAAAAGGTTTTTCTGAGCCTGGCAACAGTCCCAAAATGTTTTAGATCGCCTGAGGGAGTGGCTTTTCCTATGATACTCAGATTGACAACCCTGATCCTTCTGGGGACCTAATGAGGAAACTGAGGCTCAGACAGAGCAATGGTGACCTCAGGGCTGCAGCAAAGCCTCACGCCTTCCATGTACTTCAGTAGGTATACTCTCACCATATCGCCCTCAGGAGGCTTTCAGTTGTGTTTTTACAGCGGTAGGTGTCAAACCTGTGACTTCACACCTTCAGCTCTTGAAACTTTTCTTTTCTCATGTAGCTCAGGGTTTCATTATGTAGTTGATGCTAGATGCTAGCTTTGAAATGGTGATCCTCCTGCCTCACCCTTCTGAATGCTGGAATTACTGGCATACATTACCACATCTGGCTAGTCCCCGAAACCTGTTTTGTTTTTATAGAAAGTCTCACTATATTCGTAGGCTGGTTAAAACTCCTGGCCTTGAGAAATCCCACCTTTGCCTCCCTTGTGGAGGGGAGCCCTGAGCCACCATGCTCAGCTTAAAACTTTTTTTTTTTTTTCCTTCAGTTTTTTGAGACAGGGCCTAACTATGTACTGTACCCTGGCAGGCCTCAAATTCAGTCTCCCAGCCTCAGCCTCAGCCTCAGCCTCAGCCTCAGCCTCACCCTCAGCCTCAGCCTCAGCCTCAGCCTCAGCTGGCATTTCAAGTATCCACAACCTCGCCCAGCTCCCTGGTGTTTTTTTGGTTTTTTTTTTTTTTTTTGGCGGGACCAGGGTTCGAACTTATGACCTTGCACTTGCCAGGCAGGCACTTGTGCCACAGAGCTCTCTCCCCAGCCCCATCCCCGGTGTTTTTTTAACTGATGACTTCACCTACCTCATGATCACAAAGTGTCACAACTACAGAAAGAACAGCTATGTCTAAGACAAGAAAAAAGAGATGACAAAATTAGAGTTCCTTCCTGCCATTCCTTTCTACTAGGAAATAAACTCTGCCAAGTATGGTCATGTGTTCTTGCTGCCTTAGCACTCCGTCGTCCAGGCAGGAGGATCACAAGTTTGAGCCCAGGGGCTGGGGAGATAGCTCCGTGGCACAAGTGCCTGCTTGGCAAGTGCAAGGTTGTGAGTTCAAATCCTGGTCCCATCAAAAAACAAACAAACACCACAAATTTGAGCCCATCCTGGGCTACACGGTAAATCCTGCCTTAAACAAAACAGAAAACCTCATTCCTGCAGTCTCCCAGAAGTCTGTGTTCTACTTATATCTCATTGGCCAAAACCATGTGGCCAGCTCTGCTTTCATGGACTTCTGGGAAAGCAAGTGTCCAATTTTCTTCCATACCTAAGTTGGAGATGAATAAGGAAGAGGGAGCTGAGGATGGCTGTTGGATCAGCCATCCACCATGTGTTTCATAATTAGATCATTTGTTTACAACCTTCCTTGTTTCACTATTCCTTCCTGATGTCTCTTGAATCTCAGCCTGATCATGGTGCTCTCCATTGCTTTAGGGATATAACTGTTCTGCTATTCAATCCATGTATGGATTTCAGACATAAAAATATTTCATCTTTGTATTTCTAATTGTTTTCTTCCTGCTTGTCTCTACTTTATCTTAACTATTACTCCTTTAAGACAATTTTTTTTTTTTGGAGCTGGGGAGAGAGCTCAATGGTCTAAGCACCTGTCTGATGAGCTCTAGGGCCTGGGTTCTATCCTCAGTACAGCATGCTGAGCCAGCCCTAGAACCTCCCACCCAAGTTGGCCACCGAAAGTGTGGGTGGTGGTGCATGCCTCTAATCACAGCGCAGCGCTGGGGAGGCTGAGACAGGAGGATCACTACAAGTTCAAGCTGCTTAGTGAGACCCTGTATCAAGTAAACAAACAAAAGATTTTCTTAAAAATGAATTTAGGGGGCCTGGCGGGATGGCTCAGTGGTCTAAAGCGCCTGCATGGGAAGGCTTGGGCGGCTTCAGGGACTGCGGTTCAATCCCCGGCACCACATGCTGCGCCAGCCCTACCCTCGGGGCGGGCTGAGCCAGCCATAAAAATGAGTGAATAAACAAACAAAGGTTCTGAAACAAGAAAAAAATAAATAAAAATGAATTTAGGACTTACAGGGTGTACAGGGTTCTCATTACATAAATCAGACTTGTAGTGATTCTCCTGTTTTCAGCCTCCCAAGTATTGGCATTACAGGCACGCGTCACCACCCCAGACTCAATCGCCATCTCAGTGTATCTGGGGGGGGGGGGGCAGGGCTGGTACCGCATGACAGGGATTGAACCCCCACCACTGCACTCTGCCTAAGCAGGTGCTTTAGTTCACTGAACCATCTGGCCAGCCCTAAAAGATTTTTTTTTAATTCTTTTTTTGATCTGGGCCCAGTGACGGCCCATCTGTAATCCTGGCACTGGGGAACCTGAGGCAGGAGGATCAATGTGAGTTTGAGACTAGTCTGGAAAGCTGGGCATGGTAGCGCATGCCTGTAATTCCAGCACTTGGGATGCACAGGCAGGAAGATCAATGTGAGTTCAAGACCAGCCTGGGCTACAAAAGTGAGCTCAAGGCCAGCCTGAACTGCCTAGTGAGACCCTATCTCAAAAAGACAAAAAAAACCAAACTGTTGTTTGAAATTGTGGTACTGGGGAGTGAATCCAGGGTCATTTTCTCTGTAGCAATATCACCTCCCCACCTCCACCCAAGTGAAATACTGTAGATTGAACCCAAGGCCTTTGCACTGAGATATCTCTAGCACCTATAAAACAAAACAAAACAAAACAAAAATATATATATATATATATATATATATTTTTAATATAGACTCTCACTAAGTCAGCTGACTGGGCTGGACTTGAATTTAGAATCTTCCTGCCTCTGAAGTGTTGGTCCTTATTTACACTTTTAGTTTCTTATACCAAAGAAAAAAATGTAGTATTTACACATGTGTATGATTTATTGCACTTAACCATATAGTCTCAAGGTGCGTCTATTTACTTAGGAATGTCTCAAGCTTATCCTTCTTTATGGCGGAGAAGTATTTCATTGCATTAAAAAATACCTTCTTAGCCGGGCGTGGTGGCGCACGCCTGTAATCCCAGCACTTGGGAGGCTGAGGCAGGAGGATCGGTGTGAGTTTGAGACCAGCCTGGGATCACAAAAGTGAGCTCAAGGCCAGCCTCAACTGCATAGCGAGACCCTGTCTCAAAAAGACAAATAAAAAAATAAATAAATAAATAAATAAATAAATAAATAAATGAAAAAAAAAAATAAAAAATACCTTCTTATCGGGTGTGGTGGCGCACCTGTAATCTCAGCACTTGAGAGGCTGAGGCAGGAGGACCGGTGCAAGTTCGAGACCAGCCTGGGTTACAAAAGTGAGCTCAAGGCCAGCCTGAACTGCATAGCAAAGCCCTGTCTCAAAAAGACAAAAAATAAAAATTAAAAATTAAAAAATTAAAAAAGATAACTTCTTGGGCCCAGCAGGATGGCTCATTGGTCTAAAGCACCTGCTTAGGATAAGCGGCTGCAGGGACCAGGTTTGATCCCCAGTACCACATGCTGCACCAGCCCTGCCCACAGGGCAGGCTGAGCCAGCCATAAAAACAAAGTTCTGAAACAAGAAATAAATAAATAGGGGCTGGGGAGATAGCTCCGAGGCACAAGTGCCTGCTGGGCAAGTGCAAGGTCGTGAGTTCGAACCCTGGCCCCACAAAATAAATAAATAAATAAATAAATAAATAAATTTTTAAAAAGATACCTTCTTCATCCATTCACCAATTGATGGGTATCTTGGCTGTTTCCATTGTTTGGCTATTAAAAACAGTACTGCTATAAAAAAATAAATAAAAACAGTACTGCTATAAACATGAGCATGCATGTATTGATGTGGTATAACACTTTTTTTCTTTGTCTTTTTGAGACAGGGTCTTATTATGCAGTTCAGGCTGGCCTTGAGCTCACTTTTGTAGCCCAGGCTGGTCTCAACTTGCACCAATCCTCCTGCCTCAGCCTCCCAAGTGCTGGGATTACAGGTGTGCGCCACCATGCCTGGCTTGGTATAACATTTAATTTTTCAGAAAGATACCCAGAAAAGAAATAGCTGGATAAAATGGGACTCCCTAATCCTAGTTTTTTTTTAAATCTCTGTGCTGATCTCCACAGTGGTTGCACCAGTCTATACTCACAGCAACAGTGGAGAAGGGGTCCTTGTCCCCACAGCTCCTCCAGCAGTTGTATTGGTTGATTTTTTATCATAACCATTCTTTAAAAAATACTTTCTCAGCCGGGCATGGTGGCACACTCCTGTAATCCCAGAACTTGGGAGACTGAGGCGGGAGGATCGGTGTGAGTTCGAGACCAGCCTGGGCTACAAAAGTGAGCTCAAGGCCAGGCTGAACTGCATAGTGAGACCCTGTCTCAAAAAGACCAAAAAAAAAACTTTCTCAGGTGAGATGTAATTTCAGTGTTTTTTAAATGTATTTCTTGAATGGCCAGTGATACTGAGCATTTTTTCACATATTTATTTCCCATTTCTACTTCTTCATCTGAGAAGTATGTATTTATCTCAGATGCCTATTTTTGGAGCGGATCTTTAAATTTGGGGTTCTGATATTTTGAGTTCTTTATATATTGTAGACATTAGGGTTTTTGTTTTGTTTTGTTTTTTGGTCTGAGAAGCAGCTGGTAAAATTTTCCCCCTATATTGTGGGTTATTTCTTCACTCTTTTTTAAAAATTTTTTTAAGAATTTTTTATTTTATTTTATTTTATTTTTTTTCTTGTTTCAGAACCTTTGTTTGTTTATTCACTCATTTTTATGCCTGGCTCAGCCCACCTCAAGGGCAGGGCTGGCACAGCATGTGGTGCCAGGGATCGAACCTCGGTCCCTGCAGTCACCCAAGCTTTCCGAAGCAGGTGCTTTAGACCACTGAGCCATCCCACTGGGCCCTAAATTTTATTTATTTATTTTTTTCTTGTTTCAGAACTTTTGTTTATTTATTTTATGGCCAGCTCTGAGGGCAGGGCTGGCACAGCATGTGGTGCTGGGGATCAAACTATGGTCTCTGCAGCCACCTAAGCTTTCCTAAGCAGGCACTTTAGACCACTGAGCCATCCTGCCGGGCCCCCTTCACTCTGTTGATAGTTTCTCTTGCTGCTCAAAAGTTGTTTTTCGGGGCCAGGGAGATAGCCCTGTGTATAAGTGCCTGCCTGGCAAGTGCAAGGTCATGAGTTCGAACCCTGGTCCCACCAAAAAAAAAGTTTTTTTAAGAGAGGGGCTGGCCGGACGTGGTGGCTCACGCCTGTAATCCCAGCACTCGGGAGGCTGAGGCAGGAGGATTGGTGCGAGTTCGAGACCAGCCTGGGCTACAAAAGTGAGCTCAGAACCAGCCTGAACTGCATAGTGAGACCCTGTCTCAAAAAGACAAAAAAAAAAAAGAGAGGGGCTGGCCAAATAGCTCAGTGGATTTAAATGCCTGTTTAAGCATATGCAGGAAGCACAGGTTTGATTCCTGGGCCTGCCTGCTGGCTCCACCCCAGGGAGGTGCTGGGATGGCGATTATTAAGATGGGGCACTGTGGCACACTCCTATAAACCCAGTGCTTGGGAGACTGAAAATAGGAGGATCACAACAAGTTTGATCTACATAGTGAGACCCTGTAGATAGATAGATAGAGAGAGAGAGAGAGAGAGAGAGATGCAAGCCTCACTATGCAGTTCAAGCTGGCCTTGAGCTTAGTTTGTAGCCCAGGCTGATCTTGAACTCACAATGATCCTCAGCCTCCCAAGTGCTAGGATTACAGGCAATATCCAGGATCAGTTTTTTCTCCCTGTATCAAAAGTGCCTACAAGCAGGCGCAGAAGCCAGGGTTTCTGCTCCTGGACCTGCAGTGCTGGGCGTGGTGGCACATGCCTGTAATCCCAGCTCTTCAAAGGCTGTAAACAGACAGATCACTAAGAGTCCCATCTAATAGTGAGATCTAATACAAAAAATTTTTTCTTATAGAACTCAACAGTGAATTCATCAGACCTGGCCTTTTCTTTGTTGGTAGGTTTTCAATTACATCTTCAATTTCATTGAATGATACTGGTTTATTTAGACAAGGTCTTGCTATGTAGCTCAGGCTAGCCTTAAATTATGTAGCCAGGCTGGCTTGAGACTCTAATCTTCCCAAGTACTAGGAGTACAGGTATGTACCACCATGCTTAGCTTGGTGATCCTGTTACCTCAGCTTCCCAAGTGCTGGAATTATAAGCATGCAGAACTACACCGTGCATGCCCTGAAACTTTAAAGTAAATTCTATTTTTCTCAGCCCCAGCTCCCTTTCTGGAGAGCATGGACAAAAAATCATAATTAACTTATGTCAGAAGACAAGATTTCAGGAGGATTTCCCTGAGTTCCAGGATGCCTTGGCCTACATAAGCAAGCTCAAGGCCTAAACTAGTGAAATCTCCCTGTATTACCCAGGATGGACTCAAAACTCAGTGATTTATGCCCGGGCATGGTGGCACACACCTGTAATCCCAGCACTTGGGAGGCTGAGGCAGGAGGATCAGTGTAAGTTCAAAACCAGTCTGGGCTACAACAGTGAGCTCAAGGCCAGCCTGCACTGC
>PVJA010032104.1:0-24388 GCA_004027025.1 Myocastor coypus
AACAAAAGTTCTGAAACAAGAAAAAAAAAATTTAAAAATTTCTTAAAAAAAAATTTTCTACATTTCAAGCCCATGGTAATGGTTGGCATTCTAACATAGCTCATCAAATAGATAACCGGTCAAGCACTAGGAATACACACATAGTCTAAAGGTCTTGAGGACGCCCCTGACCAAGTAAGTCCCCCCAGCCTCATTTCACAGTGCATCTCACTGAGAGCTCTGTACTCACTTCTGTGAACTTCGAGGAGCTTTCTTTCCCTCTCTTTCTTTCTTCCTTTCTTTCTTTCTTTCTTTCTTTCTTTCTTTCTTTCTTTCTTTCTTTCTTTCTTTTCCTTTCTTTCCTTCTTTCTCTTTCTTTCTTTTCTTTCAAGATTGAACCTAGGGCTTACAGCTCACTAGGCAAGCATTCTACTGCTGCACCAAATCCCTAGCCCCCTGAAGACTTCCTTGAATTCTGTTTAATGTGCCTTTCCCCCTCCCTGACCCATTCAGCAATCCTTTTCTATAACGTAGCTTAGTAACTTTAGAACCTACCTCATGGATAGGACAGATCAAGGTCCCTATCACCTCTTAGGTTCCTCTCCAGCCTGCTCTAGAGATACATCTCCCATACTTTCAAGCCCTAAGATGATTTTCTTCGTGCAACAGATTTATGATACACCGAGTCTGCAAGGAATGCATGAGTTTTCCCTTTTCTGTTTGTGCGGTACCTCACTTTCATTTTATCTATATAAATTTCCCTTCCTGAAGCTTATGGTTCTGAAACTTTGTTCCAAGTTTTTCCCTGATAGCTTGCACTTGTCTTTCCAAGGTTTTTGAGAAAACAAGGATAGCTGGAAGCACTTATCAAGTTCTTTTGATCATTTTTACTTCATATCAGATTTGTACATGTTTGCTGCAAAATAGAGCAATAAATAGAAGCACCCTTCCTTTTTGCCTCAGTATCGCCATGCTACGCTTTTGGTTTAGGTGCAAACAAATCTGAACATTTTCCTGGTGAGACTACTCAGTCTTTGTAGGGAACACATCTATATGCATGTGTGTTTTGCCTTTGATTTCTCCATGATGTGGCCAGTGTACTTTGTATGTGGCATGCACTCAGTAGATCTGCTACTGATTAATTGTATAACATGAAGTTGTGAGTTCTGAGGCTCTTCCACAGGAGATGAAGATGAAATAATGAGACATGTGGAAGACCAACAGCTTACTATGCGTGCCTTTACAGCAGTTCAATCTGTAGGGCGGGTTTGTGGGCAATGTTATCGAATTACCCACACGCAAAATGTCCTGCTAGGCGGCCAGAGTTGTCTGAGGGTTATAGGTGGTAATGAACTTGGGGTTTAAATTCTCAAAACATGTGACCAAAAGGCCATCTGACCAAAAATTCACAGGACTTGTGAAATATGATTTGTGGGGATTTATGGAAATCTTGCACCAGCATTTCATGAGCTAAGAGAAGGCTTGTAATACAAGGCTTAGACACTTTTTGCAAAAAGAAGACGTTGTGACTTGTGGGCCATGAAGATACGTGGCAGGCCAAAAGGGAGAGGCACTGCACATGACATTAGCAGGAAAAGTATGATGATAGTTCATATTGAATGAACCAAAAATTTATTTTTAGTATATCCAGGTCAGAAGGACAAGACAAGTTACAGAACTATCTATGTTTACTATACATTAAAGTAGCCAGACTCTGTGCTCTGTAGGTTGGCTGGGTGGAGGTGATGTTGAAAAGGAAGCAGAGAGCTGCCTGTGTCTCTATGGCAGATGTCTGCTGTGTGGGCTGAGAAGCTTTAAGCATGAGAAATTTATGAGGCCTCTGGTCCAATAATGAAGGAAGGCAAATGGAGACATCTGAGCTATCTGAGTCTGCCCGAAATATTAGCTGGCACAAAGAAGAGAAGCTTGATTAAAACATGCTTTTAAAAATATATTGCCGGTATTAGATGTTAAAAAAAAATGTTCATTCAGGACAACCTCAAATATTCAATTAATTAGACAAGGTGAAAATATTCCACACAGGCCTCCTCTTTGCATTTCCTCCTCGCCCTTCCCATCCTGCCTCTTTTTCTTCTGGACTAGTTTATGTGCAAGCTCTACCTGACTGGGATCATATTCTGTGCACAATTTTGCACCTTGCCTCTTTCCCCTCATAATATATTATAAGCATTTTTTATGTTACCAATTTTCCATAAGCACCGTTTTAATGGCTGCATAACAGTCCATCATATGGATGTTATCATTTAATAATTTCCTTTATTATCTTTTTTATTTTCATCATATCAACAAAATGGGAAAATATGATGCGATAAACCTATTTCTGCAAATATATTTATGCATATTTATTTTCCCTGATGTTTTAGCTTATTTCATTTGGGTAGATTTCTGGAAGTGGAATTGCTGGATCGTAATAACCTTGTATGAACATTTTTAAGACTCCCAATCCATTAATGCTAAATTGCCTTGCCAAGCTTGTGCATCAATTTGCATTCCCATGCAGGGAATGAGAGTTCTTAGAAAGATAAATACTGAGACATGAAAGAGAGGGTGCCAGGGTCTCCAGGTAAGAATTAATGAAATGCGCGGCAGTGCATTGCCCCAGACATGACACGAAGTAACATTCCATCAATGATGTACAATTACTGAACATTTCTGGCCCACACTTGAGAAATGAGTGGGTTCCTGCTATTGTGTTAGCACCTTTCCAACTTGGAAAACTGGCTCTCTAGAGCCTTCTCCCATGTTTCCATTTACGAGAAACTGGAATTCCCCACTGACATCCCGTTAGGACTTTTGCTCTGGTCCCTCTTGTTTAGGTTACTTTTGTGCATAGAAATTGCTCAAATCCATGCTCAGCACAAGTACTAGGCTGATGTTCGCTCAAGTTAATGTGTTTCTGCAAAGGCCAGAGGCACAGGTAAACGAGAGGAGCCCAAGAGAAAAGAGAACTAGAATCGTTATGGGGGTGGACAGGAAGACAAAAATTCAGTTTATTGTGCAAGCTTTGTTTTCTGTTTGGTCATGATGAAAAATACAAACTAACTTGAAAGTATTCTGCATTTAGTAACAAGCAAATAACACACAACTGGGGCAGCTACATTGCCAAAAATATGAACTTATCCCTCTGCCCTTTGGGGATGCAGCATAGAGTTATTCGTAGTGTGAGAAATGTGTGTTTTCTGTGTACTGTGATAGGGTAAGGTCCAGGGTGAAGTCACGCCCACATCATACTGCTCTAGGTGGTGCTGAGGATAGACAAAGGTAACTGGCACCCCAGCTATTAATCATCCTAGGAAGAAATTATATTGCATAGGAAAGAACCAGATTAAGGAACATTGCTTTTCTCTGTGGCTCAAGTCCCTGTGCTCTATGTACCAACCTAGGTGTCTCCCTTGTGGCATGGTGGAATCTTTAGCAGTCAGCTGCATTGCTGCTACCTCCTTATGGTTCTCTCCTGGGCTCAGAGAAACAGCCAGTACCAGCACTGAAAGGAAAGAAGCCTGAAGAAGCAGACACATGATTCACATGAGTTTACCATGTCCTTACATCTAGATACACTTTTTTTATTTATCAGGACTGGGGATTAAACTCAGGGCCTTGAGCTTGCCATGCAAGTGTTTATTCTACTGAGCTATTTTCCCTGGCCCCATCCTTACTTCTAAAGGCAATGAAGAATTTGAAGAGTCAGTCAACAGGGGAGAGTGAGCAGAGGCCAACAAAATGAAGAAACATAGAAAGGTCATGGATTTGCTCCTGAGATGTCACTGTGAAGACCTCTCAGAAAGAGCTCCTATGGTCATCAGTGATGACCCACACAGGATGGAAGGAATTGCTGCCACTGGAATTCCTGTCACATGGCCAAGCCAGATAAGCAGATGAGTGACTTTGTTCATATTATTTTCTACTGTTGTAGGATTTCAATCTGTGTGGACTTAATGTTTTCTCACAGTTACTTTATAGATTCACTACATAGTCATGCATTTTTCATGTAAAGAGAATTCATATATAATTTACTCCAGACATAAGTATTAAATCTCAAGTCAAAAAAGGCACAGCCCAGGTATCTACCGAGAAATGTTCAAACAATACAAGACCCAGGAAGTGTCCAGATGAAAAAATATGGTCCCTCTTCTCCTCTCAAAAAAAAAAAAAATTATAAAATTAACAAGTCAAGATGCTGGAGATAAAGAGGTATGAAAAATTTGATCATATTTGCACAGCCAAGTGAAAGCATTTCATTAAAAGGTTTATACATAGCTATTAATTGTTGAAGATATGACTATAGGTGATTGAGTTGTTTTGTGAAATACTGAGTTGATCCATTCAGTGCTCACTAGGTTGCTTTAGGATCAGGGAACAGAAATATAGAGGCAAATTTGGGAACAAGGACATTTTCAAACTGCCCAAAGACCAGCATTATTTAAGTTAGTGTGGGAAGATGTGGTCCACCTGGGAGCAAAACCTGTTTTGTGAGGATGAACATGAAACTGGAACACCAAAACCAATGATAAAGCATGCAGAAAAAGTGCAGGTGTACACAGTAGGTACACTTGGGGAAAGCTTAAATACATAATACAAAGTAGACTTTACTAATAAAAGGATTATCAGGATGCAATAAAATGTATTAAAAAGTTGAAAATTTGTGAAGATGCTACCATTCTTGATATGACTTCTACAAACCTACATCATACAAACCTACATCATACATGGACTGTTCTTCCTTTCAGAAGTGACTTTAGCTCTGAGTATGCAAAAGTTTTCATCTCTGTTCCATTCTAAATAAAAGATCCCTCTTTCTTCAATGGTATTTTATATTTCCATGTCATTTGGCACTCATTTATAATGATTTTCTGTTTTGTTTTTGTTTTGTTTTTTTAGCTAGGGTCTAGGTCTCCTCTAGAGGTCTGTAGTGATTTTATGTTCGGTGAGAATTTAGTAATTCCAGGTTGTTAGGATTTATGTCTAGGTGTCCTTCTAAAGCCTCATGTAGTCAATGGGGTGGCTTCTAGAGTTTGTGATTAATTATTATTCAAATATGGAGATTATGAGTTTGAATGATAGCTGCCCTGGGGTGGGTAATCTGACTTACTTTGTGAGGAAGGGAGATAGGCTGGCTAGAAGCCACAACAGCCACCCCTCCCTTTGTTCTTTGTTGTTTCCCACCAGTGTGAATGGCTGCCCTCTGCCTTGTGTCACTCTGCTTTAGAGCCAGGGGAGTATGGACTGAAACCTTCACTAAGTGTGAGCTAAATAAACCTTTCCTTCCTTGCTTGTGGATGCCAGATCTTCTGCTCCAGCAGTGAGAGAAGAGTAACTAAGACACTGGGTCAAAGGAAGACAGGGAAAAATTGTTACTTCAAAACTTTTTTTTTTTTTCATAAATTTCACCCTCAATAATGCATGAGTTGTGAAAGCTTTATTTACAAATTTATACTAAAAACGAATTACCTTTGTCTCCTTCAGCTTCAACATTTGATAGCCCCGTGAATCAAGCTGAAAATAAATAGTCCCACTGGTGAGCTTTGATTGACATAGCCCATCTATTCTGGGCAAAGTTCTGTGCTCAGCATGGGGATGGCTGAATCAATAGAACACTAAAGCCTCAAACCCATCTTGGAGATGTTTGAATGCCCAAATGGAAATGTTGACCTTTTCTTGCTGGAAACTCAGACCTCCATTTAATGAAGTTGCAGCTGCAAAGAAAAATGCATGGTCAGCTGGAGCCAGAAAATAATTTTGTACTGATTGGATGTTGATAGTTTCTGACATCTAATTCGTTACCCTAGTCCTGTTACTACAGGACCTCATTAGAGGGTATAACCTTGAAGGGCTTAATCTCTTGCTCTTCTCTCAAGAAGAGTCAAGAGAAATGAGATTTGGGGAAGACCTGCTAAGGAACAAGTCACCCATCCGTTCTCTGGGGGACTCAAGGTGGATTAAACAAAACATTGAACAGCTATAACCTGAGAAGTTGCAGAGGAGATAAAAACAGAGAAGAAAACTCCAGCAATTTAACAATTCTGAGTTCCTTCCACTTTTCAGGAAATAGAAAAGTGACATGTTCAGGGAACACACCGATCAAAGGATTGAGTGTTGGAGCAGCCAATTCCCCTGGGTTGAGGGCATAGTCTACGGTTTTGTTTAGCAACAGTTTTGATAGTTGAAACGAAAATAAATTTCCTTGATTTTTTCTAACCCTGAGGGGCATGGTTCCTTGAAGAAGAGTCACTTTATGTGGTGTTCCTATCTGTGAAGACACCATTCTCACTGTGCCACCTGTCACTTGTAACTTCACTTCCTTGGAGCTGTGTCTAAACACAGAGATGATAGTTTCCACCTCGACATCACAGGACTCATAAATTCTGAGGAAATGGAACTAATTTGTTATGGAGAGTTGTGCGTTTTGCATCTGCCTTTATCTGCTGAGACCTGGAGTGTCCAGACTGAGGCATTTTTAAAGGGACAACCTGGTACTCGTCTCGTAGAGAGGTTTGCCTGGAACACTGTCAAGATATTTAAGGTGCTATAGGTCCAGGAAATGAGTTAATTCCCTATAAAGACTCGGTAGCCTAATTACTAGTTGTGTGCCCTGCAAAGAGGAGTGTCTCTTATAGTGTCAGTGGGGATTCACTGTGGCAACATATGTGACATACCTGGCACAGGTCCTGTGTATGATTGATCAGTTAAAGTTACTTTTCTTCTTATCAACAAATTAGCTCTAACAGCAGTATTGCTATGCCCAGAGTTCTGATTAAAATTTAAATATACATATATCATTCTGCAAGTTAGCTGAAATGTCTCAGGAAAGGGAAGTTTTAATAAGCATTCATGCTTACAACTCCCAAATGCTGACATTTAAAAGCAATAATACTTGAACTGAAGAAGAAGCAAAGCTGGCACCCCAATGTGACCACCCTGTATAATCCACTTAGCCCCTTGCTTGTGCATAGGGCAGGAGTGTGCACTGTAACTCAGGGTGGCACTGCTTGCCCTGTTTGCTGGTGGCATCTAAATCCAATGCCAGTCATTTATTTGCTATTGCTCTCCTTGCTGAATGCCACTGTCAAGAAGTATAGAGGAAAAATCTTGACATTTTCTTCTTAATTATCAGATGTGAACATCTAATTGACAAGGAACTTGGTCCTAAATGGGCACTCATGAAATTAAACACTTATTGGGGAAGAAATAGCTCACCATTCTTTTCTTTGACCTCTAGGAAGTTACTGTAGTATGAAATTTAAACATGTCCACAAAAAAAGCCATCCATATTTAATATAACTATCATCCATAAATTATTTATATATTTTACCTAATTAAAAACAAAGTTTTGCCAGGCACGGTAGCACACACCTGTAATCCTAGCACTTGGGAGGCTGAGGCAGGAGGATCGGTGTGAGTTCAACACCAGCCTGGGCATGAAAATGAACTCAAGGCTAGCCTGAATTGCATAGCAGGACCCTGTCTCAAAAAGACTAAATAAATAAATAAATAAATACAAGCAAAGTTTCCAAAGGAAATACCATGTGGCAATTTAAAATGTTTATAAAATGTATTTTGATAAAATCATCAAATCATATAAAGCATTAGGGGATGCCTGCTCTTATGTTATAAAAACATTACATTGCAGTAGAAATTAACACAGTGTGGTGGTACATAACATGAGATTGGCAAAGCAGTGAGAATATATTTATGCAAATTCACTTTATGGTTATAAAGAACTTCTTATTCTAAAATTTCTTCAGGTAGAGATACTTTAACTAAATAAGAAAGCAGATATTAAATTAAATTAAATTAAATTTGTGGTAAATTACCAAATTGTTATGTATTGGGACAATAAAATTAGTAGAAACTTTTGAAGAATAAAACATAAATGTAAATTCTTTGAAACATGAATCAAAAATGTTATATCAGGGAGTATATGGAATGGATTATATTTGCAAACCTCCAGATGTCCTGGGGGGACATCTGGGGGAATGTTGCAAGACTTGGGAAAGGTAGGAAAACTTGTGTGTACTCGTAGTATTAGAGCCTGCTGGTATTGATTTGTAATCGAATGGGAGGGACTGTTGCATCAGTGACATTTGTGAAGTTATCTAATCTTTAAGGCAATAAAAATTTCCTTCTTGCCTTCTCATCTGCCTACTCATAGAAGTCCCTAATCGCTGAAGAGTTCATATGTATATGTAATAATATGAACAAAGAAACTTAAAACAGAATAAGTACTTTATGAAGTTTTTGGTGGAGAAAATACCCTCTTTTTGATGTGAAATTAAAAAAAATAATGTCAGTTTTGCCTCCTGTAAAATGAAAAAAGAAAATTATTCTTACAGTAAAATAAAACAAAAAAAAATTTAAAAACAGGCTTTAATAATGCTTAACTTCATTATGAAGAGAATCACATTTGAAAATACTTTGCAGAATTACGCCCATGTATAATAGACATTATCTAAAATTAGTATAGATATATTCATAAAGTAAATGTTTTCAAACAAGAAAAAATAAATAGCAATCTGAAATGAGGAAATACATAAAATACTTCAGCTGCTACAATTATTGGAGTCAGAAAAATGGCATAATTAGATGAATTAAATTTGTGGTAAACTACCAAATTGTTATATACTGTGACAATAAAATTAGTAGAAGCCTTTGGAAGAATAAAGTACAAATGTAAATTCTTTGAACCATGAATCAGAAATGTTATACTAAGGAATATATCGAATGGGTTAATATTTAAAAACCTCCAAAGGTCCTTGGAGAATGTTAAAAGACTTGAAAATAAAAACGAAATTGGAAGTGAATGTAAATACCATATAGTTTAGAGGTGAGTTTAGCTTCAGGCTTTGAATGTGGAGAGCATTTCTTTTTAGGGAAAATGTTTCTTTTCTTTCTCTTCTCTTCCTTTTTTCAGGGGCAAGGGAAAGGATTTTGCTATATAGTCCAGACTGCCCTTGAACTCACCATGTAGCCCAGTCTGAACTCCAAATCACCTGAACTCAATCCTCCTGCTTCAGTCTCCTGAGGCCTGGGGTTACAAGTGTGCACCACTGCAACTAGAAAGAAGGATCCCTAACTTCTACATTCCGGTGTTCACTGTAGTTATGGAAAAGAGCTCTAGTTTCAATGGCAAAATCTAACAGAATTCAGTCCTGTTTTGTAAAAATCATGAAGATACTCTTTTTTTTTTTTTAACACCAATGCCTACATGGATGCATCTCTCATCCAATTAAATCAGAATTTCTTGGGAGTGAAGTACCTGGCTATTTGTAATTTTTAAAACTGACCCAAGTAATGTTAATATAATGTGCATGCCAAATTGATATCCTTAAATCAAAAAGGCATAGATATAAAGGGACTTCTTCCTGAAGCTACAAAAAACAGGGACTCTTGTTGCTCCTGTCCCTTCCCCTTCTTCCTGTCCCTTCTCTTAAACAAAGTAGGCACAAACCAAAATAGCTTTAGCCTCAGTCACTCTGAATAACAAAGATCATTTGTTTATTTATACAGTTGTACAGATATGCTCTTAAAATTCATATTTATGCAAAAATCAGTTTATGACTATAAAGAATTTCTTATTCTAAAATTTCTTCAGATGGAAATAGATACTTTAACTAAATAAGAATGCAAATATTTAGTGGCTGCCTCTCCCACAATTGCAGGAGGTTGATAGATGTCAGACAGCTACTAATAACTGGTGAGTCTTGTCTTGCCCTACCACTATCACAGGAGCTTTTCTGAGCTTCAAGATGCCCCTCCAGTACCATGGCAGAAGTCACTCTAAATATCACACAGCAGGAACTTTAGTGAGCCTGCCTCTCCCTCCATTGTCCAGGAATTTGCTGATCCACAAACCACCCCTCTCCTGTCATTGCAGAGTCCAGTTGACCATTGGAAACTTCAAAAATGTCCAAACAAAGGAGAAAAAGACAATCTCAGACCTCCAGCCCTCCCAGAACACATTCAGGGGAAAAAGACATAGAAACGTGAAAGCCACGCTTTTAAAGTTTGTGAAATGATAGCAACTGAAGGAAAAAGAAATAATTCCATCATGTGGTAGAAGAAATCAGGTCATAAATAATCTCTCAAGCAAAAATGAAATTATAACAATCTTGAAAGAATTGCTCACACATCTAAATAAGACATAGATTTTAAAAAGTAGAGGAGAAATGAATAATAATGGAAACATTGAATGAACAATACAGGAAAGAATTAGCATGCTTGAAACAGATACAAACAGATATTCAGGAACCTAGAATTTCATTGAAATCTGGAAAAATTACTTTAAAGGAAATGAAGACAAGCTTTTAGACCTTGAAGGTGGCATTGTAGCTAGTGAACAAAAAAAAAAAAAAAAATCCAACAAATAACAAGGAATCAGCAAATAACAATTCAGCAGAGGTAAGATGATGCAAAGAAAATGAATATAATATTATTAGGTGTCAACAAAAGAGCAGGAATCAACACAAACAAGTAAAAATGACTATTTGAAGAAGAAGAAGCAGAAAATTTCCCAAGCATGAGGAGAGAACCTGACATACAGTGAATTGAAGCATATAGAAATCCAATTAGCCATAATCTAAATAAACCTACACATGATACTCAAAATCCCAGAAATCCAATAAAAGAATAGAACATTAAAACAGCTTTTAAAAAAATAACCAGATGATGTATAATAGAAAACCAATCACAAATCATGGCAGATTTTTCCACACAAACCATCAAATCAGGAAGTATTTGGAGTAAATTATTTCAGGTCCTCAAATAAAAGAAGCAACTGTCAAATTTGACACACCCTGCAAAGCTATCAAACAAATGTAATGGAGAGATAGACTACTTCCATGAAAAATAAATACTGAAGAAATTCGTGACTACCAGCCAACTCCAAAAACAGTAAAGCCATACTCTAGAAAGATATAAAAATGGTCATAACTTCAAAAGCAACAATTAAACAAAAGGGGAAAAATAGAGAAACTTTAGCAGAAAAATAACGTGACAAGGACAAGCCAATACATATCAGCTATAAATATCAATGTACATTACCTAAATTCACCAAGCAAAAAAAAGAGTCTGGCACATTAGATCAAGAAACAAAATCCAACTATATGCTGTATACAAGAAACATATTTAACTCAAAATCAAATTCACAGGCTAAATGTTAAAGGATAGGCAACAATACATCATGTCATGGAATCAAAAACAAGACAAAACAATAAAAGTGCAGGTAGCTATTCTGGTGGCTGACATTGTCAACTTTAAGCCAAGAATGACTAAAAGAGATGAAAATCACTTCATGCTGATTAGGGGAAAACTTCTAGTGGAAGCAATAGCAATTATAAATAGATATGCATCTAATGTAGGAGCACTCAACTCTATAAGACAAATTTTAGCAGACATGAAAAATCAAAAGGGCAAGAACGCAATTATACTAGGGGATTTAACATCTCAGTGTCACAAAAAGATAGATCAACTAGGAAACAAATCAGCAAAGAAATAAGAGAACTAAACCAAACTTGTGCAGAAATGTACTTAGTAGACCTTTAAAGAGTGTTCTATCCGAGAATGTCAGAACTATACATTCTGTTCAGATGCACATGACATGTGCCCTCAAATCGGTCACATACTAGTACATAGGGCATGCTTAAGTAAATGCATAGGAATTGAAATTTTCTCATGAATATTTTGTGACTACAGTGAAATGAGTCTGGAAATTATTGACAAAAGAAATTTAACAAAACCTCCATAAGCTCATGGATATTAAATAACAATCTTGAACAATCAGTGGGTCACAAATGAAATGAAAGAAGACATAAGCAATACTTACAGTCAAATGAAAATTTAGAAACAACTTACAAGAACACATGAGGTGCAATGAAACCTGTCTGAGAGAGAGAATTATAGTGACAGTTCTCACATCAGGAAAACAAAAGGGGTCCAAGTACAGAATCTTATGCTGTATCTCAAACTTATAGAAAAAAGAATAGAAAGTCAATCCCAAAGCCCAGAGAAGGCAGGAAAGTATAAAGATCAGAGCAGAACTGAATGCAATGAAGATGAAGAACATAATGCAAAAAATTAGTAAATAGAGGATGGGTTCTTTGAAAGAATAAATAAAGTTGATAAATCCCTTCACAATCTTATCCAAAAAAGGGACAAAAATTTCAAATTCATGCAATATGTAGTGAACTGGGTGAAATAACTCCAATCGTATAAGAATTCAGAAGATCATCAGTATCTACTTCTAAAATCTTACTCTAACAAGATAGAAAACTCAGAAGAAACGGGCAGATTCCTATATACCTATGAATTGCCCAAATTGAATCAAGAAGATATAAAAATTTTGAATAGTCTTTTATCAATGAATCAAATTGAAACTATAATTAAAAAAAAAAACCCTAACAACAAAGAATAGCACATGTCCTGATGGATTCAGAGCTGAATTCTATAAGAAATTTGAGAAGATTTAATGCCAACTCTTCTTGAACTCTACAGTTAAAATGAAAGAAAGCAATTCTCCCAAACTTAAACCTGGAGGCAAGTTTTACTCTGATACCTATACCAGGGAAAGGCCCAAAGAAAAAATACAACTACAGTTCATTTTCCCTAATGAACATAGATGCAAAAATCCTCAATAAAATACTAGGAAACAGAATACTAAAAATCATCAAGCAGATTATGTACATCATGACTAGTGGGATTCATCCTAGGAATAAAAATGTTTTGATATATGCAAATCCACAAATGTAATACATAACATCAATGAAGTCAAAGACAAAAATCATGTGGTCATGTCAAACAGATGCAGAAAAAGCTTTTGACAGAGTCTGACATGCATGATAAAAACCCTAGAAAAAAATCGGAAAACATTATCTTTACCTCACCTGATAAGATCTATATATAACAAACCAATAGTCAGCATCATACTGAATAGACAAAAACTGAAAGCCTTCACTTAGAAATCACTATGGACAAAAGGATGCCACTGTCACCACTTCTGTTTAATAAAATTCTGGAAACATTAGCCAGAGCAATTGCACAAGACAAAGAAATAAAAGGAATAATGAGTGTAGAGGAAAAAGTAAAATCGTCATTATTCGCAGATGACTTGTACTCTACATAGACAACCCCAAGAACTGCACAAAGAGACATGTATATTTAATAAACAAATTTAGTACTGTAACAGGATTACTAAATCAACACTCAGATCTCAATAGCCTTTAGATCCCAAACAATGAAAACACCAAAGGAGAAATCAAGGAAATTATTCCCTTCACAATAACGTTTAAAGCATGAAATACTTAGGAATCAGTCTCACAAAAGAATTAAAAGAGTCATACACTGAGGATTACAGTACTCTGAGGAAAGAGATCAAAGAGGATTTCAGAAAATGAAAAAAAATATTTCTTGCATGCGTATAGAAATAACCAATATTGTCAAAATGGCCATAGTCCCAAGCTTTTTATGTAGATTCAGTGATAGCCTGGTTAAAATACGATAAAACACTTCACAGACTTAGAGAAAAGATTCCTAAAATTGATCTGGAAGCAGAAGAGACCTAAAATAGCAAAAGCAATCCTAGGCAACAAAGGAAAGGCAGAAGGCATCACAATCTCTGCCGTGACAGTACACTTCAAAACTCTTGTGTTAAAATCAGCATGATATTGGCATAAAACTGACCTGAGGATCAATGGAAGAGAATAGAAGATGCAGACACAACTGCAAGCACACCCAGTCACCTTGTCTTTGACAAGGTAGCCAAACAGGTTTATTAGCAGAAAGATGGCCCTTTTAATAAACGATGCTGGAAAAACTGACTTTCCACATGTTGAAGGCTAAAACCCATGTTCATCATCATGCACTCAACTATAGTCAAAATGAATCAAAGATTTAAGTATTAAAACACAGATGCTAAATATACTGGAGGAGAAATATGTAGAAATCCTGGAGACATAGGAAGAGGTAGAGAGTTCATAAACAAAACACAAACTGAAAGAGGAACACTTCAAAGAATCCACAACAGGGATAATATTATCTTTTGTGAAAATCTTCTGCACGTCAAAGAAATCACCAACAGATTAAAAAGAAAGCCAATAAACTGGGAAAACAACTTGCCTTATTGTCGCTCAGACAAAGGGCTTTTTCTAGAATATAAAACGAATTTTAGAAATGAGTCCCCTAAAATTCAAAGACCACATACAAGAATGGGCATCTGAGATAAATGAACATTTCTCAGATGAAGCAATAAAAATTGCAAATAAATATATGCAAACGTGTTCAACAGTATTGATCATTCAAGAAATACTAATTAAAACAACGCTGAGATAACATATTACTCCAGAAAAAAGGACTATCATAAAGAAATCAACTAATAGCAAATTCTGAAGTGGCTTTGGGAAAAGGAATCCTTCTCCACAGTTGGTGGACATGCAAACTGGTGTAACCACTGTGGAAATCCGTGTGAGATTCCTCAAAAAGCTAGGACTGGAGGTCCTACTCACTACGGCAATTCCCCTCCTAGATGCTTTTTCAGAAGAATTGAAAACATCACATCGCAATGATATATATGCACCCATGTCTATAGCAGCTCAGTTTGTCATAGCTAAATCTTGGACACAACCCAAATGCCCTTTAGCTGAGGAATGGATAAAAGTGATATTGTATTTTTTTTTTTTTTTACCCAATGGAGTATTACTCATCTGTAAAAAGAGATGAACTCAAGACTTCAAGACTATTTTTTTTTTTCATAAGTAACTAGAGACCATATTGCACCTTACTGGCAAGTGAAATAAATCAGACTAACAATATCTTGCTGATATTGGAAACTGAAAGAGTAAATAAAACCTGAAAGGTGCAATAGATACTGTGAAAGGGAAAGGATCTGTTCAAAAGGAAGGAACAAGTGGGATGAAAAAAGGACAAAGGAAAGAAGGGAAAATGTATGCAATATGTGTACATACAGGATAGCTTCCTTAATTGTACTGCTGATTTCTGCTGGTGTATTGAAAGGTGCAGTTCATGTATATTTTTTTTCTCCTTTTAAATTTCTTATATTTTTAAACAAATTTTGCACGCTAATATCTGGTAATCTAATCAATGAAAACAACTTTATACAATATAACCATTTCTGAATTTCCATATTTAGTGGAATTATCATTTCCAGTGTTTCTTTTTACTATTTTATGTTCTCTTTAAAAATAAAAAAAAGAATACAAATCTTGAAATCACCTGAAGTAGCCCAGCGGAAGAAGCAAATATAAAATTGTTGGAATTGTTTCTCAAATCTCCTTTTGTGTTTGATTTGTAGGCATGTTTTATACAATGAAGATAATGCTATGCATGAAGTTTTAATCATATGTTTTTCTCATTGGATTCTACATTTTTATTTTACCTGTACTAATGACAAAAATCTAAATAAAATTTTCAGATTAGTTTTTTTGATTTTTTTATTTTGTCTTGTTCATTTTTGTCTTTTTAAGATAGATTCGCACTAGGCAGTTCAGGTTGTCTTGAATGCAGTGCTCCTCATGCCTCATCCTCTGGAATACTACAGCGATGGACAGGCATTCCTGTGCCCAGCCTAAATTATTTTTAATTATTAGGGTTAATGAAACCCTGTCTCTTATATATGGTGATGTATAAGGGAGAACAATAGCACTTAATCATACTTGCCCCCACAGAGGCTGTAAGTTTAAAATGAGGTAAGTCATGTAAAATTATTAGCATAATTCCTGGAATTTTGTAGGAGATAAATAAATATCTATTTTGCACTTAACCCTTTCCTCAGCAAAATATTGTTTTGAAAGTTTAGATTTATTTTTTGCATATTAGACACAACAACATTCATCACAGAAAACCTGTGGCTCTCCATTATATATCTTCCTTCTCTTTGCCTCCTTGCTCTCTCTTGCCTTCAACCCTCTTCCCCTTCTAATTTACAAAGCTTTGCTTCCATCTTTTTCTTTTCTTTTTTTATGCTAGTTCTGTCCAACCTGTCCCACTCTCCCTCTCTGGTTCTCCTCATTTGAATGTTCCCATTTTCCAACATCTATTATGTATTTTGGTCCTTATTACACTTGAGTTTCTCACACCAGATGATGCAACATTTGAACATGTGTGTGTGCTTTACTTCACTTAAGAGTGTTGTGTCAAGGTTCATTCATTTAGCTAGAAATATCTCAAGCTTAATCCTTCCTTATGGCAGAGTAGTACTCTATTATATTAAACACACACACACACACACACACACACATTTTTTATCCAGTTATCAGTTGATCAGTTGATGGATATTTGGACTACTTCTGAGATTTATTTATTACAGTGAGAAGAAAGATTTGTGCCAATAGTGTTTAGACAAGCTATCATGTCTGCATCTTGTGCTCTGAACAACTACTGAAAAGACAGCAATAGGCAATGTATCAATTATTATACCTGTGCTACTAACCTATTGTGAAATTGTCTCACTGTTATTTTGTTTTCATTAATATTAATAAAAATAAATAAAAAGAAACTTTAAAAGTATTTATTTATTACAAACTGTGACATTATAAACATGGTTGTACATATATCATTGTAGTATGATGCATTTAATTCTTTTGGGAAGATACTAAGAAGGGCAATAGCTGGGGCCTGCCAGGATGGCTCAGTGGTCTAAAGCGCCTGCTTAAGAAAGCTTAGGTGGCTGCAGGGACCGCAGTTAGATCCCTGGCACCACATGCTGCACCAGCCCTGCCCTCAGGGCAGGCTGAGATGGCCATAAAAATAAATAAATAAACAAATAAAAGTTCTGAAACAAGAAAAAAAAAAATAAATAAAAGAAGGACAATAGCTGTAGTAAATAAAAGATGTGTGTTTATTTGTACAATGGAGTATTACTCAGCCACAAAGACAGATAAACTTGAGACATTTATAGATATAGACATGGAGAGTGGTCTCTTAAGTGAAACAAATCAGACACGGTTGAGTCAACCTCCCAAGGCCTCTCTGGCATGAGAAACTAGAAGTGTGAATAATGGCCAAAATGTATAATAGATACTATGACCTAAGAAACTATTGAAAAGGTCAGGAGAACTAGGGAGGAAAGAGGAAGAAAGAAAGAGAAGAAAAAGAAAAAAATGAGAGAGGAAGGAAGAAATGGAAACTAAGCTTTGTAATTAAGAAGAGGGGTTGAAGGAATGGGAAGAGCATGAGAAGAAGACTGACGGTACAGCCTGCAGATACAAAATCCCTGTGCTGACAGCAATTGCTATGTATACCTAAGTTATGGCAAGAAACTTAGTGATAGTACTTAATCATTTTAAGATACATAAAATTTTCAAAAAGTCTTCATATTAACAGAGTTTTACATGGTGCTACAGCACATGTATACATGATCCAATGTTTAAATCAGGTCAAAAGTATTTGTCTCCCCAAACGCCTACCATTTCTTTGTGATAAAAATATTCAAAACCATTGCTTCTCCCTTTTGGAAACATATGGTACCTTGTTGAGACCCATGATCTCCCTCTGGAGTAATGGCATCCAGAACTACCTGCTCCTACCTGCGCATACCAGCTTTCATTGTCCAGCCTTTCTTCCTCCCTCCCCCAGAGGCCCAGGCACTACTGACAATCCTTGCACCCTCAGCTTCTGGATCAAGAAAAGAAACCATCTTCTTTATCCTATGTTCATAGCCATGATTGGATTTCCATTATATAAACAACACATACGTGTCTTAAATTCTAAAACATATTAAGAAGTATGAGAATTCACCTATGACTGAACAGCATTCAGGATACAGTATGATATATTTCTTTGTTGAGTTTGATCTTAGAATTTTCCTATGTAGGCATGGAAATATATGCATTTGCTATGCATGGGATAAATTATAAATAGTATGATTTTTGTTTCATTACAAATGTCAGTATTTTTATGTAATAAATATAGACAGAGATTCACTATTTTTGGTAAAGACAGTATGCAAGCCATTTAAAAATAAAATCCTGAAGATTCCTAGGATCTGAAAGGATTCTGAGATGATTTTAAAACTGCACATCTATGCATATTTATCCAATGACGTAGCTCTGATGAGCATGGTTCACATTTTTAAAATTTTCATGCTAAAGGATTGGCTTTTGCTTCCTGTCTACTTTACGGCTGTACTTATTCACCACAGTGCTGGGTGCTGTGCCCTTTATTCTTGCATAAATTCATTCATCTGTTCATGCCAATCTGCTAAACTGAGAGCCCAGTCACACTTCACACTAATGTCCACACTAGGTTGTTTTCTTTTTTGTTCTGCCAGTCTTATGCTTTTCCAAACCTAATTATGTGGATTTTCAAAAAGTCTTATTTCTCCCTTTTGTCTCAGTCTTTGGGCTCCTGATGACATTAAGCATTGAAGACACCTGATGGTACCTCTCAAAGGAGTAGCCATTGTTCTAGAATTCTGCAGAGCAGCAAAAAATCCCACCATGGCCAAGTGTCTGACCCTTGGCTCAGGGCAGAAATCCCTGCTGCTGGTGAGCCGGGTTTCCTCAGGAAGGCAGAGAGCAGTCTGATGTGTTCCTGACTGGCAGCTGTGTGAGTGTTGACTGGGCTCCTGCAGGCTCCCCTGGGAGCAGGACTCGGGAGGAAAACTGCGGTGGGAAGGTCAGGCTGTCTTCTGCTATAGAGGGACAAGGTGAGCTAAGTGAGAAGGAGACTGGGGATACGGTGCCATAATGGGCAAATAGCATAGAGCACCATCCAGAAGGTTTAAATCAGGCCGAGGAGGTCAGCGGCCTGGTGGAAGGAAGGCAGGACCCCTCTGATTTCTAGTGTGGAGTCCACACACATCAGCGCTTCTCCTTTGCAGTTGGCAAGAGGTGGGAGTTAAGGTACTGCTTATGGGCTAGGAAACAGCCTTGATCTCACCTATTTCTTCTGAACATAGCTCTGGGAATTTCTGGATTTGACTGTACTGTTGCCACAAATCCCAGGAGAGTAGGGACCTCCCTGGGACTTCACTGGTGTCTCTAACTCTGGCTTAAGTGTGGGAAGAATCTTGCCTTCTTCTGACTTCACCACTTAGGGGTGGGAACTAGGGACATTCTCAAGCCAGGAGCAGCAAGGTCAGAGGGGCTCCATGGCTGTAGTCTGCGTGACTTCCTTAATACTGTCTATCAGAACTGGGCTTCCCCTATTGGCTCAGGGGCCTGGTGCTAGAATAAATCATTTTAGACTTGTTTCTGTTGAGAGATATCTGGCCTTATCTGTTCTGAAAATTCCCTTGCTGATTCCCTGCCTTGGATAGCAGGCCAAGAACAATCGCAATGTTCCCAAACAAGATTGGAAGTGACTCCTCTTCCACTCAGGGACTCCAAGGAAGACTTATTCAGGGTGCTTGCTGTTTAACAAAAATTAGAAAAGCTTTATATTCCAGAGAAGAATCAAGAAATATTTAATTGTTTCCTTTAAATGTGGTGCTAATACAGTTTATTTTCTTAAAGTTATTATTTAAAATCAACATTTATTTTTCTATATTCCGTTTGCCATATACAAAAGTATATACCAGGATTATTGTAGGGAGAAATATCTCTCCACTGTAAAACCTATTCCATTATAGTAAAGTCTATTTACTTAGCAATTTGTGTAGTAAACTGGGGACTTCTGAGGACAGATGTATACTACACCGTCTTGAGCCTTGCCACTCCAATATTTTAGACAGTGCCCAAGTTGTAAATAAATGCTCAAATGGTGGACCAACTGTAGCTCTCAAGGGTTCCAGTCTTTTCACAACAGGAGAGCAACAATATTTACTTCTAACAAATGCGTAATTGTAGAATGACAAAAGGTTAGAGAAGCTAACATGCAAAATGGATTTTAAGAGATTCTGTTATCAGAAATTATGTTTTTATAAATGTCTGTGTGACAGAGACTTCCTCAAGTCACATGGTGCACTACAGTGGATGACAAACGGTTGACAGTTCCTTCCAAGAGACTCCCCCTAGCTTGAACACACTTATGCCACTTTTTGAAGCAGTCCTGGAGTCTTCTTACTTGAATGTCTCTTCTATTTATAGAAGTTTTCTATTTACAGCATTATGACCTTGGGGAAGATCCCAAAGTCACATACGGGACCAGAGTTGGTGAACAGGAAGAGCAAGACACATTGTTTTATTTTTATTTGTGAGAATTTTCTGCAAACATTTGAATTCATCTATAGGTCAATATTCATCTATATCAGCATATCCTTACATATACACATATGGAGAAAGTGTGCTTAGATGTGTATGTGTGAGGGGGCTTTATAAAATTCAGCTTTAAATGTATTTAATACAAGGTGTACAGGATCTCACTACACAGATCCGATTTGTAGTGATTCTCCTGTTTTCAGGCTCCCCAGTGCTGGGATTATAGGTGTGCACCACCACACCCAGTCTCAATCGCAGTCTCAGTGTGCCCCAGGAGCAGTGCTCACATGGCATGCTGGGTATCAAACCCTGGCTCCTGAGCTCTGCCTAAGCAGGCGCATTAGTTCGCTGAGCCAGCCCAGTTTGCAGGTATTTTAAAGGTCACTCATGGCATGTTGTCCTCCCACCCCCGTCATTTGCTCTGTTAACCTGTAAGAATCACTGGTTTGGGAGCCCCAGCTACAACGGCAGCAGGACTCCTGTCAGGGAGACCTATCAGAACCCTCCCGCGATAACTCAAAGTGAAAGTGACCACGCCAGTGAGGTCAGGTGAAGAGAAACGCTGTGATGGAAGAGGGATGGAAGAGGTGCAGTTCAGGAGATGTCCTTCCTTTTTCTGCTCCTTATCAAGTCACCTGTGCCTGAGGATATCTGTGGTAGCACCATGCCTGGCCTAAGCCCCACACGCACTTTTTGCTGAGTGTCCAGAGAACTTTCCTTAGTGAGAATGCAAACTATAGAAAATATTATTTCTAACCATTTAAAACTACTGAAGCAAATAAAACAAACACAAATAAATAAAATAAAACAAAACTAGTGAAGAAACCTTGCCATTTGAGGTGTCCTAGGTTGAATAGATGCATCCTGACCCCCTGGTGCAGAGCCACAGGCCAAGGACACCAAATGGCCTTTCCTCCCATACAGAAGGTCTTATATTCGAGGACAAATCCTCACACATCTTCTGCTTCACTTATCGGTAGGGTCTTTCTCTTGTCTCAGGTCTGACTTTTCACCTCATCTGGTTGTCTCTTATTTGTTGTCCAGTTCTGTAGAGTGACCTTTTACTCTCTTGCTGGCCTCTGCTGGCCCCTAGGCTGTGCCCAGAGGAGATAATGGCCTGTGTTTCTGGGCAGATTCCCCAGTGTTTCTAACCTGGACTTCAGTGCTGTCAAGCAGGCAGGTCACTCCTTCCTCTGGCAGCCTGGGAACCTTTTATCTCTTCCCGCTGTGCAAAGGTGCCCCGATGTCCCAGGGATTCATTAATCAAGGGCCACATTCTGACATCAGCTCTCCAGGACTTCTCTGGTACTTTGAGTGCCTGTGGAGTTCTGAGAAGACCACCCTGGGCGGTTTTCACCCTTAGACCCAGACCAGAGCAGCAAGCTCATCGATAGCAAATGGAAAATTAAACATTTATGGATGGAAAATCAGAAAAGCACAGGAAGAAAAGAGCGTAAGTGCACGTGTTGCCGGGAGAGCATTATTCCTGTCCACACTCTGGTTCCTCATCGCTAGGCTCCTGTAAGGAAAATCGCCTTGCAGGAACATCCATCATCCCGCTGACAACCAACTGCTTGGTCATCCAGTTTCTCCACCACCCATACAGTTACGAAAGGCCTGTACTCACTTTCTTCTCAGTAAGTTTTGCTCAAGTCCTTTTCTCTCCAGTATACTTCTTTTTTTTTTTTTATGTTTTTATTTATTTTTTTTCTTGTATCAGCACTTTTATTTGTTTATTTACTTATTTTTACAGCTGGCTCAGCCTGCCCTGAAGGCAGGGCTGGCGCAGCATGTGGTGCCAGGAATCAAACTACAGTCCCTGCAATTGCCTGCAGGCGCTTTAGACCACTGAGCCATCCTGCCGGGCCCTCCAGTATACTTCTTTTTTTTTGTTTTGTTTTTGTTTTTTTTTTGTCTTTTTGAGACAGGGTCTTGCTATGCAGTTGAGGCTGGTCCTGAGCTCACTTTTGTAGCCCAGGCTGGTCTCGAACTCGCACCAATCCTCCTGCCTCAGCCTCCCGAGTGCTGGGATTACAGGCGTGCGCCACCACGCCCGGCTTCCTCCAGTATACTTCTTGAGACCTCGCACTGAAGCCATTCTTTCAGAAACTGCTGCAAATTTACTAGAAGGTTTAGGGCAGGCTTTGTGTGTGGGGACCAGTGAAAGGAGGATGATCCCGCTCAGAGGAGAGTGGGAATGGGGAGGGACAGTGTTCATCTCAACAGAAGCATAAACTGTCTCACAAAACTTCTGTGTAGTAAATCACATCCACTGTCTTGGAATAGGGTACCCCATACCAGGATACATATATATTTTTTTCTTTTTGAGACAACGTCTTGCTATGCAGTTCAGGCTGGCCTTGAGCTCACTTTTGTAGCCCAGGCTAGTCTTGAACTTGCACAGATCCTCCTGTCTCAGCCTCCCGAGTGCTGGGATTACAGGCGTGCACCACCACGCCCGGCTGTACCAGGATATTTTATGAGCAAACCAAAAACAAACAAAAAATAGTGTTAGCAATTAAGATGTATTATGTATGTATGCCAAACTCCCATGGCAAATGTAATTACCATGTATTGCAAATAGGTATTAATGAAAATTTTAATGTATTATAATATTGAAAATAAATAAACTAGGGCCGGCCAAATAGCTCAGCTGACTAAAGCACCTGCTTAGGTAGATGCAAGGATCCAGGTTTGGTCCCTGCGTTTTGTGCTGGCCTTGCTCCAAGAGGTGCTGAGATGCTGATTGAGCCTAGGTGTGGCGGTGTGCACGTGCAATTCCAGCACTTGGACAGCTGAAAACAAGAGGAGGATCACTACCAGTCCAATCTGTGTAGTGAATCCCTATAGACCCTGTACTACATACATTAAAATAAAATGAAATAAACTGGCTTTGAAGAGCTGCCTGAAAACTTAAGTAGCTCCATTGTTCTAAGTGGAGAGGTAAATGGCATGTATTTTTAAATGACTGGTTTCCTTCCAAGAATATAAAACTTTTCTGGTAAAATAGCAGCATTCTGAACATATCGGTGGATTAGGACACATTTAGAGTTCTCAGAGATGCTTCCCCTGCCAGGGCTTCTCCTTGTCTCACTCTCTAGTTCACTTCTCTCTGTTGTCTCTGTCTCTGTCTCTGTCTCTGTCTCTGTCTCTGTCTCTGTCTCTGTCTCTTGGTTTCACTACTTCACCCTCCTAAACATGTGACGAAAAGGACAATTATCCTGAGTACTTTCCATTGTGAGGGATGGTGTGGAAAGGGCTGGCCACTGACCAGGGAAATTCCTGGAGACCCATTCTGGACTTCTCTCTGGACAAGAGAGAAGACAGAACTGCAAAGAGGCTTTGACGTTGGTGAACACAAATTTTGTTTCTGGTTTAATGTCCATGGCTCTGAATCTGTCACCTCATTTATAAAATGAAAGTAATTATACCACTTCATTTTTACTCTAAAGCAATACCAATGGACACCAAGAGGTCTAGAAAAATACTAATTGAACTTTGATACAGGACAGGTAAGTACTGATTTCTTTAATTTTTTTTAGCTTATTAGTACGTAATAATTACGTTCCTCATGGGGAAGTGGCACATATACGAAACATGTCTTAATGTATTTTTAAGTTCCTTCTTCTTTATCTTCCTTCTCCATCCTTCATGTCTTTTATCCCTTCACATTTGAACAAATTTTATCTCACTATTTCCTATTACCTGGTTTTATTTTGCTTTTTGTCTAAATTTTGGGTTTACTATACAAGAGAAAGCATGAAATACTTAAATTTATGTCATTGATTTAATTTACCTATGGTCTCAAGGGGCATCCACTTTCCTGCAAAAAAGTCAAGCTAATTCTTCTTTATAGTAAAGCAGTACTTTACCATGTGTAACTAGCACACTTTCTTTATCTGCTCATCGATGATGAACACATGGGCCATTTCTGAGGGCTCGCTCTTAGGCACTGCACTGCTACAGACATGGGCATGCATGTGGATCACTGTAATAGGAGGTCTTTATTGTATTTGACTTTTCTTTGACACAGGTCTCACTATGCAGTTCAGTTTCAGCCTTCACAGCGCTAGGATTACAGGCATGCACCATCATGCCCAGTTCCTGGCCTGGCACAGTGCACCAAGAGTTCTGGGGCCTTCATGATATGCAGTACCAGGGGTAGAACTTGGGGCCCCGTACTTGCGAAGCAAGCACTTAGCCAAGCTATCTTCCCAGCCCCTTTTTAAAGAATATATGCAAAA